>JAODAL010003259.1:0-177381 GCA_025379985.1 Phyllomedusa bahiana
CGAAAAAATTTGGCAATTTCAGACTGCTGCCTCCCTCTGCGAGACATCTCACAATTCTGTGGACTTTTCAGAGTCCGTCAAATCTCTCTTCTGACCCATTTTGCCAAAGGAAAGGAAGTTGCCTAATAATTAAGCACACCTTATATAGGGCGTTGATGTCATTAGACCACACTCCTCCTCATTACAGAGATGCACATCACCTGATTTACTTAATTGGTAGTTGGCTTTCAAGCCTATACAGCTTGGAGTAGGACAACATGTAAGGATGATGTGATCAAAATACTCTTTTGCCTAATAATTCTGCACACAGTGTATAGCCCCCTAAAGACTGCCTGCCTATATAACTCCTATAGCCCCCTAAAGCATGCCTTCCTATATAGCACCTATAGCCACATATAGCCTGCCTATACAGCCCCTATAGCCCCCTAAAGTATGCTGGCTTATATAGCCCCTACAGCCCCCTAAAGCCTGCCTACTTATATAGCCCCTATAGCCAAAAAAAGGCCTGCCTATATAGCCCCTATTGCCCCCTAAAGCCTGTCTGTCTATATAGCCCCTATAGACACATAAAGCTTGCCTGCCTATATAGCCCCTATAGCCACATAAAGCCTGCCTATAAAGCCCCTATAGCCACATAAAGTCATACATGCCAACTCTCCCGCTTTTGGCGGGGGGGTCCGGCTAATGGGGGTCTCCCCCGCCCTCCCGGCAGAGTTGGCATTCCTCCCGCCGCCAGCAGGCAGCGGGGGGACCGCGCGAAGAGTTAGCGTAGGTGCGCTACTCTGCGCCGCCGGGCCGCTCCTACAGGCGGGTGAAGCGCCCACAGCGGCCACTCACCCGCCCGGGAGTTTCACTGACTGTGCGGCCGCAGCCGCACAGTCGGTCAGCAGTACAGGGGGAGGCAGGGGGGGATCGTTCCCCTCCTCCCTTCTCCCCCTGTATGTACAGCGCCGGTGCGCGCTGTACATACACCTCAGTGTCGCAGGGGGCGTGACGCACGGCTGCGGTCACTCCCCCTGCGACGCTGAGACTACTCCGGAGCTGCAGGAGCCTGGTGAGGTAAGTGGCTTTTATTATTTTATTTTTATTAGTTATAGGGGGCTCTACCTGGCTACAATGGGGGGGTCTACTTGGCTACAATGGGGGGGTCTACCTGGCAACAGAGGGGGCACTACCTGGCTACAATGGGGGGGGCACTACCTGGCTACAATGGGGGGGCACTACCTGGCTACAATGGGGGGGCACTACCTGGTAACAGAGGGGCACTACCTGGTAACAGAGGGGGCACTACCTGGCTACAATGGGGGGGCACTACCTGCTGCAATGGGGGGGGCACTACCTGGCAACAGAGGGGGCACTACCTGGCTACAATGGGGGCACTACCTGGCAACAGAGGGGGCACTACCTGGCAACAGAGGGGGCACTACCAGGCTACAATGGGGGGGCACTACCTGGCTACAATGGGGGGCACTACCTGGCTAACAATGGGGTCATCTACCTGGCTAACAAAGGGGGCATCTACCTGGCTAACAAACGGGGCGTCTACCTGGCAACAATGGGGGCATCTAGCTGGATAACCAAGGGGGGCATCTACTGGCTACAAATTTGGCTCTACCTGGCTACAGAGGGGGCTCTACCTGGCTACAGAGGGGGCATCTACCTGGCTACAGAGGGGGCATCTACCTGGCTACAGAGGGGGCATCTACCTGGCTACAAGGGGCATCTACCTGGCTACAAGGGGGCATCTACTTTGCTACAAGGGGGCATCTACCTGCCTGTAAGGGGCACTACCTGGTTATGGGGGGCTACTACCTGGCTATAAGGGCATCTACCTGGCTTTCTTCCAAAGCAGTTATGCAGTTAGGTGGAGTGGGTGTGGCTTTTTGAAGGGGCGTGGCACACCGTCAAGATGGGCGTGTCCATGCAAATTTTTGCCGTGGCGCGCAGAGCGCGCCGCCCTCTACAGTCTCCTGCTTTTTCAATTTCAAAAGTTGGCAACTATGCATAAAGTCGGCCTGCCTATAGTCACATAAAGCCTGCCTATATGGCCCCTATAGCCTCCTAAATCCTGTCTGCCTATATAGCCCCTATAGCCCCCTAAAGCCCCCTAACTACTACCTAAACCATACTTGTCTACCTATATGGGCTTGAATCCTCTGTTCCTCCCATCTAGAAGACTGGGCTTCTAATCTATGGCCTGTACCCACTCTCCCACACCTAGGATGTTTGTACAGAGCTGGGGGCAGGTAGTGAGGTGCTGGAAAAGTCAGGATTCTAAGATATTTGTGTCCAAATCTGCAGGGATGAGTGGTGGCCAGGAGAAGTCAACAAAGGGAAAGTCAACGACTCGTCAGAGAAATGACACCTGTGTGTCACAAAATGTAACAGCACTGTAATCACTGCCCAGTCTGTATACATGTATCTACCACTATATGGAGGTAATATACAGTCTGCAGAATCTGTGTACACTGGTACCGACCACTATATGGTAACTGTATGGAGGTAATATACGGTCTGCAGAGCCTGTATACACTGGTACCGACCACTATATGGTAACTGTATGGGGGTAATATTCAGTCTGCAGAGCCTGTGTACACTGGTACCGACCACTATATAGTCACTATATGGAGGAAATATACAGTCTGCAGAGCCCGTGTACACTGGTATCTACCGATGTATGGTCACTGTATGGAGGTAATATACAGTCTGCAGAGCCTGTGTACACTGGTGTCTTCCACTATATGGTCACTGTATGGTGGTAATATACAGTCTGCAGAATCTGTGTACACTGGTGTCTACCACTATGTGGTCATTGTATGGAGGTAATATACAGTCTGCAGAGCCTGTGTACACTGGTATATACCACTATATGGCGCTAATACTGATCTTTATTCAGTAATGGCATAGGGGTATTATTCAGTCACTATGTGGTGGTAATTTGTGGTTGTGTTCTGGCGGTGTAATCAGCTCTATATGTAGTAGTAGTATTAGGTCTTAGTATAGTGGGATTCGTTTGGTAGCAGTATGTGGGATTTGATAACATTGTTAATCAAGCAAATTAAAATAATTTGTGCAGTGTGCAGCTCTTGCACACATTACAATCACCTAGCAACTGTGCAGAGATCAGGCCTTGTATTTGTACCCTAAGGGGTCATCTACACAGCATGGTTTTACGGCCGGATTTCGAAGCTGGTAAAAATCCAACTCTCAATCTTCCCTATAGACCTCAATATAAAAATCCGAGCTGTAGTCTACAAGGCTCGGATTTTCAGAGGTCAGATTTTAAGGCTTTGCAAAAAACTTGGATCATGTAAATTCTTCCGCTGAATTTATGGCAGAAAATGTACTGCTCCGATGTTTAGGGGGACAGCCGAATCTGAAAACCACGGCAAAAAAACGGGCCACAAAACATTCCAAAAACGATACTGGTCGGATTTTAAATCAGAATCCGACCAGTACTTTATCTATGCCGTGTGGAAGTACCTTTAGGGCTTGTTCACACGACGTTTTTGTGATCCGTTTTTAACGGATCCGTTTTACGGACCCCGCAAAATGGATCTAACAATTGTCAGTGTGATTAACATTGCTTTCAATGGCAAAAGCGCATCGCTGTTCACACGAGTGATCGCCGATGCGCTTTTCGCGATCCGCTTTTCGGATCCGTTTTAAGAATTGACATGTCAATTCTTCTTGCGTTTTACGCAAGAGAAATCCCCATAGGAAATAATGGAGGGCGCATTTGGCATCCCGAAAGCGATCCAAAAACGCACGCATAAAATTTGGGTGCGTTTTGGATCCGCTTTCGATGCCAAAAATGCATCCGTAAAACGCATTGGATTTAAATTAAAATTTGAATATTATGTTTAGGTTATATTTAGTTTCTAAATGTATATAATTATATATATAAATGCATATAATAGTATATTTATATATATATATATATATAAATATACTTTTGTATAGTATTTATATATAATATAAATGTATATAATATTATAAATGTATAAATAGTATATAAATGTATATTTGTAGAAATGTATATAAATATATATATGTATACTAAATATATATTTAGTTTATAAATATTTAGTTTATAAATGATTGTTATTAATTCATTTACATGGGGTGGGTTTGAAAACTATTGGTTGATTTAAAAAAAAAAATAGTGGGGGCGGGTTCGAAAATCATAGGTGTATGTACAGGTGATTGCCACTAGGTAAAAAAAAAAGGTTTTTTTTTTTCTTGTCATTGATAGGTTATATTATATTAAATTGCAGTTTGATGGGTTTTGATTTAAATAAACATTAAAAAAAACGGATCCAAAAAACGGATCCGTAAAAAACGCTTTCCAAAAAAAGGATCAGCTGTTGCGTTTTCTGGATCCGCTTTTTGGATGCAGTTTGCACCCAGTTTTCGCAGGTTAAAAACGGATCCGTAAAACGCATCCAAAACAGATCCAAAACATCGTGTGAACAAGCCCTTACAGATCAGTTATTGTTTTAATGCTTACATTACCAGGGAACTGTTACAATAATTGTCCAGAAAATAAAATACAAAATGATGGAAGTATTCCTTATAGTAACATAGTTATATAATTTGTAAGACTGAAAACAAACAGACATCCTTCCAGTTTAGACTATTGTGCAATAGTGTTGATAGAAGCCAATTGTCCTCATTGTAGGGAAAAAACTCCTTCCCGACTCCAATCTGGCAATCGGAATAAATCCCTGGATCAGCGACCCTTCTCCAGAATCCCGGTCACTATAACTTGTTCTATTATTACATCCAGAAATGTATCCAGACCCTTCTCCAGAATCCCGGTCACTATAACTTGCCATATTACATCTAGAAATGTATCCAGACCCTTCTTCAGAATCCCGGTCACTATAACTTGTTATTATTACATCTAGAAATGTATCCAGACCCTTCTTCAGAATCCCGGTCACTATAACTTGTTCTATAATTACATCTAGAAATGTATCCAGACCCTTCTCCAGAATCCTGGTCACTATAACTTTTATATTTACATCTAGAAATGTATCCAGACCCCTCTCCAGAATCCTGGTCACTCTAACCAGTTATATTATTACACTATAGAAATGTATCCACACCCTTCTCCAGAATCCTGGTCACTATAACTTGTTATATTATTACATCTAGAAATGTATCCACACCCTACTCCAGAGTCATAGTCACTTATAGCTTGTAATAATATTATTACCCTCTAGAAATGTATCCAGATCCTTCTCCAGAATCCTAATCACTATAACTTGTTACATTATTACATCTAAAAATATATCCAGACCCTTCTCCAGAATCCGGTCACTATAAACTTGTTATATTATTACATCAGAATGTCTCCAGACCCTTCTCCAGACTACCGGTCACTATAACTTGTTATATTATTACATCTAGAAATGTATCCAGACCCTTCTCCAGAATCCCGGTCACTATAACTTGTTATATTATTACATCTAGAAATGTCTCCAGACCCTTCTCCAGAATCCTGGTCACTATAACTTGTTATATTATTACATCTAGAAATGTATCCAGACCCTTCTCAAGAATCCTGGTCACTATAACTTGTTATATTATTACATCTAGAAATGTATCCAGACCCTTCTCCAGAATCCTGGTCACTATAACTTGTTATATTACATCTAGAAATGTATCCGGACCCTTCTCCAGAATCCTGGTCACTATAACTTGTTATATTATTACATCTAGAAATGTATCCAGACCCTTCTCCAGAATCCTGGTCACTATAACCTGTTATATTATTACATCTAGAAATGTCTCCAGACTCTTCTCCAGAATCCTGGTCAAAATAACTTGTTATATTATTATACATGAGAAATGCATCCAGACCCTTTTTGATCTCTGTTAGTGAATTCATCATGACAATTTCCTCTGGCAGAGAGTTCCACAATCTCAATGTTCTTACAGTAAAGAATCCCTTTCCATGTTTATGTAGAAACTTTCATGCTATGGACTGGCCTGCCCATTTCCCAGACCTGAATCCTATCGAGCACATCTGGAACATCATGTCCATCCACCAACGCCATGTTGCACAACAGACTGTCCAGGAGTTGACTGATGCTTTAATCCAGGTCTGGGAGGAGATCCCTCAGTAGAAAATCCTCTGCCTCATCAGGAGCCTACCCAGGTGTTGTAGGGACATCATACAGGCACCTGGAGGCCACACAAACTACTGAGCCTC
Organism: Phyllomedusa bahiana; assembly: GCA_025379985.1. Lineage (NCBI taxonomy): Eukaryota > Metazoa > Chordata > Amphibia > Anura > Hylidae > Phyllomedusa > Phyllomedusa bahiana. Next base: position 6,221 of record JAODAL010003259.1, read on the forward strand.
ATTCCTTGTCTTGAGGCATTTCTACTGAAGTTGGGTCAGCCTGAAATTTGATTTCCACTTTTTTGAGTATCACGCCAAATGATATGAAATTTAATGAATAAAGAATTGCTACTGGAATATTTCATTAATTGAGATCTAGGATGAGGTATCTTGCTGTACCCTTTATTTTATTTGAGCAATATATATCCATTCCACACCTCCTAGTGGCCATGTACCCTTGGGGACTACATGTATAAGTTTTAAAAAAAAAGTTTTCAAAATAATAAAAAATCTTAAAAGGGTCAAAACACTCGCCTCTTGCCATTTTACAAAAAAATAAATAGTGGTACCAATAAAGACTACACTTCGGTCCGCAAAAAATGTGCCCTTACTCAGGTCATGTAAACAAGCTCTGTCTTGCAAATAAGACACAGCAGGAATTGTTGTCATGATCCGACAGGGCTACTAGAGTCTATTAGAGCAGAGAAAGGAGGTCGGTAACCTGGGGAAGCTTGTGTACACAAGCAGTAGATCAGAACTGGTCTAACCTTAATGGGAAGCAAAATCTGAACAGCAATGTATTTGGTAATAATCTTTATTTACCTTTGCCTACGTGTTTACAGCCAATCAAATGGGAAATGGGAATACCCAATTAAGTTTACTATCATCTCACTAAAGTAGTCATTCTTAAAAATTATTTAGATATGGGTCGCAGATTACGTCACGTTTGACTGGAAAAGTACTTCAACTTGCAGCACCATTTTTCCTCTGAAAACAGTAGATTCATGGTAGAACCTGATGTATCCTATGGTAAATCCCCATTCATATCATATTTGTGTGATTGTGTGCATACATATAGTATATGTCATGCGATGTTGCTTCAGTATTGCCACATAATCTTCTTTCTTTCATCATGATGCCATCTATTTTGTGAAGTGCACCAGTCCCTCCTGCAGAAAAACAACCCCACAACATGATTCTGCCACCCCCGTGTTTCACAGTTGGGATGGCGTTCTTAGGTTTCCAAGCTTCTCCCTTTTTCCTCCAAACGTAACAATGGTCATTATGTAGTATATATCATGTATTTATGAATATATGTGTGTATGCAACCAGTACGTGTATGTATACAAGGGCGTAACTACCCTATATCCACAGTAGCTATAGTGACTACTATGGGGCCCAATGGTTTTACGGGACTCACTCAGGTACAAGAAAATTGTTGCTTTTTGAAGGGAACAAGTGGTTTGTGGCTTTCTGCACTACGGGTGTTATTTATACCTTTAATAATTGCTACTTTGCTGTTTTTTTAGTTTATTGTCATTAAGTGGTGAGACCTCATCTAATTTTGCTATGGGGCCCTATGAATTCTAGTTACGCCCCTGTATGTATATGATGTAACTTAGCATCTGTCTCTCCAGATGAGTGAACTAAACCATGGCCCTCTGTAAGACTGAGCGTGCACCTGAGCCCAGATGTCTGGACTAGCATGCAACTGGGATTGTATAATTTTTGTTGGATGTCTTGAGAATTGAGTAACTGAACATCTGGCTGTGGTGTGCAGATGACTAATTGAGCTAAATGACTAAATGTTATCTTGGCTACAATTCTCAGTGTACTAACTGGTTTGAAAGTTTTTTTTTTTTTTTTTTTTTTTTTTTTACTTTTTTTAAAGGTAATCTATCAGCAGGCATGCCCTCTTTAAAAAAGAACAGTGTTCACTGAATGCAGCTGTACAGTTGAAACCAGAAGTTCACATACTGTACTCTATATAAAAAGCCCCATCTGCAGGTTTTTCTCACTATCTGACATGAAATCAGAATAAACCTTCCCTGTTTTAGGTCAATCAGGAACCAAAATTATTTATATTTGCCAAATGCCAGAATAAGGAGAGAGGGGATTTTTAAGGCATTTTTCTTACTTTCTGCAAAGGCAAAAGTTTCCATACATTTCATTAATATTTGGTAGCTTTGCCCTTAAACTGTATGACTTGGGGCAAAGATTTTGGATATTCTTCCACAAGCTTCTCACAATAGTTGGTAAATTTGGCCCATTCCTCCTGACAGAACTGGTGTAACTGAGCCATGTTTTGAGGTCGTCTTACTCGCACCTGCCTTTTCAGGCAAAGGCAAAAATTTCCATAAATTTTCAATAGGATTGAGATCAGGGCTTTGTGATGGCCTTTCCAAGACATTGACATGGTTCTCCTTAAGCCACTTTGTAACCAGTTTGGCAGTATGCTTTGGGTCATTGTCCATTTGAAAGACCCATTTTTGCCCAAGCTTTAACTTCCTGACTGATGTCTTGAGATGTTGCTTCAGTATTGCCACATAATCTTCTTTCCTCATGATGACATCTATTTTGTGAAGTGCACCAGTCCCTCCTGCGGCAAAACAACCCCACATAATGATGCTGCCATCACCATGTTTCACAGTTGGGATGGTGTTCTTAGGCTTCCAAGCTTCTCCCTTTTCCTCCAAACGTAACTATGATCATTATGGCCAAACAGTTCGATTTTAGTTTCTTCAGACCACAGGACATCTCCAAAAATGTAGGTCTTCGTTCCTGTGTGTATTTATAAACATTAATCTGTCGTTTATATGTTTCTTTTGAAGTAATGACTTCTTCCTGACAGAGTAGCCTTTCAGCCCATGTTGATACAGTACTCGTTTCACTGTGGATAATGACACGATCTTACCAGCTTTTGTCACAAGGTCTTTTGCTTTTGTTCTTGGGTTGATATGCACATGTTTGACCAAAGAACGATCATCTCTGAGACACAGAACCCATCTCCTTCCTGAGCGGTCTGATGGCTTGCCATTTTCATCTTGTTTGTACTTGCATATAATTGTTTGTGCAGATGGATGAGGCACCTCAGGTATCTGGAAATTGCACCTGATGATCCAGACTTGTGCAAGTCCACAGTTCTCTTCCTGATATCTTGACTGTTTTCTTTAGACTTTCCCATGATGTTACACACAGAAACAGTGTGTTTCTGATGTGATTTAAAATACATCCACAGTTGTGTCTCTAATTAACTCAGATGTTGCCAATAAACCTACCAGAAGATTTCAAAGACATGACATCATCATATGGGCTGTCCCAAATTGTTTAAAGACAGAGTAACCTTAGTGTATGTAAACTTTGACTTTGCAGAAAGTAATAAAAATGCCTTAACAATTCTCTCTCTCTCTCGTGTTTCTCTCTCTCTCTCTCTCTCTCTCTCTCTCTCTCTCTCTCTCTCTCTCTCATTATTCTGGCATTTGGCAAATATAAATAATTTTGGTTCCTAATTGACCTAAAACTGGGAAAGGTTTATTCTGATTTCATGTCAGATAGTGAGAAAAACCTGCAGATGGGGCTTTTTATATAGTGTATGGAAACTTCTGGTTTCAACTGTATGTGCCTCTCACCTTGGTAGACAGGAGTAAACCAATAGGCCATATAAACCTCGAGTTGGCCCTGGGATGTTATATTAAATGGGTTGTCTAGTTTAATAAAATTATAGTTAAATGGAGCCTGGGCGGGAAAAAAATAGAAAAAAAATAGTACTTACCCTCCTGGTACCCCACCACTGCAGCTCCGAAGCTCACCAGTATCTGCTCCTCTTCACTTCTGGGTTCTCATCCCGACACTAAGGAAAGACTTCTGCTCCACAGCATGTGAATGGAGAGTAAGAGTCACCTATTCATAGGCACAAGTACCAGAAGGGACAAGGAGAAGATCCCGGGGAGCTCCGGAACTGCAGTGGTGGGGGACAAGTAAGTATCACTTTATTTTTTCCCACCCTGGCCTATTAAACTATAATTTTATTACAGACACACTATTGTCATTTTTTTTACAAATTGGCAAGAAATATGTGACTATTATGTGGATTTTTTTTTATTTTATGTGTTTTTTTTATATATGATCTTTTTAAAGTTTCCCTATGTGTATGATTCCTAGTTTGCTTCTGCTGACTTCCCTCTGTGAGCTCTGATTGCAAAAGTGAGCAATGTTTGACAGTTCTCTTCCACAGCAACTATGGCCTGAGAGGTATAGGTGTTGTCAGGAGGACAAAATAATTGTGAAGAAAGCTGGAAACCACTCCAGTGCAAAAAAAGATTAACCCATTATACTTTCATGTATGGCTGTTATCATTGCCTTGTTAGTCTAGTCTAATCTTTATTTAGTGATCATTATGTCATTGTCATTGTAATGAGACTACATTTATTATTTTTATTATTTATTTTAGAGCGCCATTAATTCCAGGGCACTATAGAAGCCAAGGAGTTCAGGTACATAATTAAAGACAAATACAAAAAAAAACTAAATAACACACAGATCTGAAGGAGAGAGGACCTGTCTCTGAGAGCCTACAATCTACAATGGAGGAAGGGGAGACAGAAGCTGAGTGAGGAAAGTGTGTATTATGTTGTACTGGTAGAAGGGTTATTGTACAATATAGACTATCCTGAAGAAATGGGCTTTCAGGTTGCATTTGAAACTTGTAAAGGTGGTGGAGAGTCTGATGTGATGGGCCAGGGAGTTAAAGAGTATGGTGGAAACACGAGAAAAGTCTAGGTGATGGTTGTGTGAGGAGCTGATAAGGGGAGAGCAGAGGAGAAGGTCCTGTGAGGAGCGGAGATTTCGTGAGGGGGAGTATCTGGAGATTAGGGCAGATGTATGGAGGGGAGAGGTCATGGAGACCCTTGTAGGTCATGGTTAGTAATTTGAACTGAATTCGCTGGGCAATGGGAAGCCAGTGAAGGGATTGCCAGAGGGGAGAGGCAGAGAAGTAACGAGAAGAGAGGAACTTCAGCTGTGCAGAGGAGTTGAGGATGGTTTGAAGGGGATCAAGGGTACTAGATGGAAGGCCATAGAAAAGACTGTTGTAATCCAGGTGTGAGATGATGAGGGCATGAACGAGCAACTTTGTGGCGTCAAAGTCAAGGAAGGAGCAGATTCAGCAATTTTTTTTTTCTGGTAGAGGCAACAGGAGGTCGTCAGGGCTTTAATGGGTGGTTTGAATGACAGGGTATAGTCAAGGGTTCTCCTAAGGCAGGACTTGCAAGACTGTGGAGAGCGTGGAGCCATTGACTGTTATACATTCGGCCAGATGAGGAGGTGGAAAGGGATGGAGGAAGAATGATGAACTACGTTTTCTCCATATTGAGTTTGAGAAAGCGGGAGCAGAAGAATGAGGATATGGATGATAAACATTCTGAGATCCTAGAAATCAAACAGATGATATCTGGGCCAGAGATGTAGATTTAAAGGGGTTGTCTCACTACATTGATTCATCTTACCTCAGTCCGGTTTTCTTGGTTTTACTTTGAGTTCAGGGGTTATTTACTGGCTTCTACTAGGCTGCAGTAGAAGTCAGGTCTGTAGCTATAGCAACCAGTGCTGGCAACCTATCAGGAGAGACTGAACAGGTCTGTAGCTATAGCGCACTGACTCAGTTGCTGGCAAGCCCATTGCAGCTAGAGAGATTGAACAGGTCTGTAGCTATAGCGACCAGTGCTGGCAGCCATATCCAGGAGAGATTAGAACACATGGTCTGTGCAGCTAATAGGGGAACCTATGAGTTGGAGATCGATAGCAGCGCCATACAAGAGGTGAAATATCTACTAGGAACTAGGTAGTAGGACACTGGTAATGAACACCTATTGCAAAGTGACTTGTTTTTGCAAGATCTTTAACATAAAAAGCAGCAATCCTTGTAGTGAGACAACCCCTTTAAGTGTCGTCAGCATACAAGTTGTACTGGAAGCCATGTGCTGCTATGAGTTCACTGAGGCCAAGAGTATAGACTGGGGTGTCAAACTGGCGGCCCTCCAGCTGTTGGAAAACTACAACTCCCATCCTGCCCACTGTTATAGATAATACAAATGCATGATGGGAGTTGTAGTTTCCCAACAGCTGGAGGGCCGCAGTTTGACACCTGTGGTATAGAGAGAGAAGAACAGTGGGCACAGAGGGAGGTGGAGCGAGAGATCAGAGAGGTAAGAGGAGATCCAAGAAAGAGCCAAGCCTGTGATGCCAAGGGAAGAGAGAGTTTGTTAGAGTAGTGAGTGATTTACTGTTTCAAATGCAGAGGACAGTAGGTTTACATAGAGCTGGAGATACTAAACAGTAGGAAATGTCCACTGAAGGCTATTTGCAATATTCCATCACATTTTTAGTAAATTAGTCATTTGGATGTTTTTGGTTGTCATTATGATTTAAAAAGAGAAAACACAGTAGTTTGACAACAAATGGCTTCACCCAACCACGAACCATGAGTGAAAATTTTTTTTTTTATTTTATCATTCATATTCTTTGAAAAAAAGGCCAACAAAGCAAAAATTCTGCCGGGGTCTGTAAACTTTTGAGCTCAACTTTAAGTACTAAAACAATAAAATATTGGTTGTAAAAAAGCACAAGGCTGCACAAAATGTTTTTATGAGTTTAGCTATGAATGAATCTCCTCTAATACATATTTGACTATGTTATCATTACTGTGCTACAATATTATTATTCTGAGTACATAAATAAACACTAATGATGGGAAAACTTATTATAAAAACTTGTCGTTAATTCCTTAAAGGGGTTGTCTCACTATAAGGATTGCTGCTTTTATGTTAAAGATCTTTGCAAAAACAAGTCACTTTGCAATATATGTCCATTAACAGTGTCCTACCTATTCCTAGATATCCCCTCTTGTATGGGCTGCATTAGCTCCTCAGTCGCTAGCTACAGACTGTTGATCTCTCCTGATAGGCTGCCACACTGTTGCTATGACAACTGTTGATCTCTCCTGATAGCTGCCAGCATGTTGCTATGCTACTGTATGAGCTCTCCTGATAGGCTGTCAGCACTGTTGCTATAGCTACAGACTGTATGACTCTCCTGATAGGCTGTCAGCACTGGTTGCTATAGCTACAGACCTGTTCGATCTCTCCTGATAGGCTGTCAGCACTGGTTGCTATAGCTACAGATCTGTTCGATCTCTCCTGATAGGCTGTCAGCACTGGTTGCTATAGCTACAGATCTGTTCGATCTCTCATGATAGGCTGTCAGCACTGGTTGCTATAGCCGCTATAGCTACTGCAGCCTAGTAGCAGCCAGTAAACGCCCCTGAATTTAAAATGAAACCAAGAAAACAGAACTGAGGTAAGATGAATCAATGTAGTGAGACAACCCCTTTAAGTTACAATGGCCTCAGGTTACAATATTTCCATCATACAATGGTCTTCCTTGGGACACTGTCACTTGAGAAAACATTCACCATATATAATGACATAGTTAGTGGAGATACGTAGAGCATGTGATAGGCTGAAATAAAAGACAACCAGCACGGGCAGTTCACAAGTTTAACCCCTTAACGCTCCATGGCAGATATAGCCATCATGGTGGCACTAAGAGGGTATGGGTGGGGTCACACATTGAGCTTGCTTCATACGGGGTGGCTGCTGGCTTTTAGTAATAGTTGCAGCTCCGATCCCACCCATTTAACCATTTAGATGTTGTGGTAAACTCGAACACAGCATCTAAATGGTTAAATTAGAGGGCCGCAGTCCATTGTGACGCCCGATTGCCTCTCCCCAGGACACAATCACGCATGGGGTTGTTCAGTCGCCATCACAGTTGAAGGCCTAGTGAAGACTTCTCTGCCTGCCATGAATGTACTCTCATTGCAACCTGCCTATTGTCACGGCGCGCGGCTGTCCCCCTGCGCTTAAGGGGTCCGGTGCGGCTGCCCGCAGCCGTTGACCTTCTGCTCTTGGCTGGGAGACCCCGTACTCACCAGTCTCCGCTCCTGTGTCCGGCTCTGACAGCCGCCGCCCGCATACCCGCTGCTTAAGGCTTTGGCGGGCTCTGTGTTGTCAGTTACAGATTCAGCTGGATTTTTCATCTGCATACCACCCTCAAACTAACGGGCAGGTAGAGCGGGTTAACCAGGTGTTGGGCACCTACTTGCGGCACTTTGTGTCCGCTCGTCAGGATAACTGGTCCGATCTTCTCCCCTGGGCAGAGTTTTCTTATAACTCTTTAGACTCGGAATCCGCTGGGGCCTCCCCCTTTTTTGTCGTCTTTGGGTTACATCCCCGCCCACCTCTCCCTCTAGCTACCTCGTCCCTTGTCCCTGCCGTGGAAGCCCAAGTAAAGGACATCAAGGCTCTCTGGCAACTCACGCGTCAGGCCCTGCTACGAGCCTCTGCCCGCACCAAGCGTCAGGCTGACAGGTATCGTAGGTCCCCGCCTCTATTTGAGCCAGGCAATAGGGTGTGGTTATCCGCGAAGTACATCCGCTTTAAGGTGCCCAGTTACAAGTTGGGCCCCAAATACTTGGGCCCTTTTGTGGTACTTCGGCAACGGAAACCAGTGTCCTATAAGCTCCGCTTGCCCCCGACTCTACGGATCCCGAACGCGTTTCACGTGCCCCTCCTCAAGCCTGTGGTGCTGAACCGCTTCTCCCGTAGATCTGTCTCACCTTCTCCTGTTGCTAATACAGATAACATCTTTGAGGTCGAGGAGGTGCTGGCGGAGAAGACAGTGAGGGGGAAACGGTTCTTCCTTATTGACTGGAAGGGCTTCGGCCCGGAGGAGCGTTCGTGGGAACCTGAGGCCAATCTGTCCCCTGATCTCCTCTCTAAATTCCAAAGGAAGAGGGGAAGAGCTAAGTGTGTGTGGGGGGGGGGGGGGGTTGTCCGGCGCGGGTGCCGTGGCTGCCCGCAGCCGTTGTCCTTCTGCTCTTGGCTGGGAGACCCCATACTCACCAGTCCCCGCTCCTGTGTCCGGCTCTGACAGCCGCCGCGCGCATGCCCGCTGCTTAAGGCGCGTGTGCGACGGCTGGTCTGGATTTAAAGGGCCAGCGCGCCGATATTGACGGCCGCTGGTCCTATATAAGGTATACGCCCCCATCACTCTCTGCCAGTTTGTTGGTGTGCATTAGCTAGTTTTGAGAGTGTTGGAAGTCCTGCCTGATTACCCGTGTACCAGTCCATTCCGCTACGTTTCCTGTCCTTGCCTGTTTGCCGCCTGCCCTGACCGTCTGCCCGTCTCTGACCACGAACCTCTGCCGCCTGCCCTGACCTTCTGCCTGTCCCCGACTACGCCTCTGGATTACGTCTCTATACCATGCAGTACCCCGGCCGCCATCGCAAGCAAGTCACGTCAGGGGTAGCGACCTGGTAGCCTCACGCCGCATCAAGTCCATCCCGCTTTGCGGCGGGCTCTGGTGAAAACCGGGGCTACTTAGACTCCGCTCCCTGGCGTAGCTTACACCATCGCTTGCGGTGGTCCAGCGAATCCACCTCCGCATTACACCTATGGTAGAGTGTGATAGGATATGACTGAAGAGCTTATTTAAAGGGAATGTGTCATCAAAAAATGACTTATTGTTTAACTCACATTTTCATGTTAAACACATTTTTTAGGAATTTTTGATTATTTTTTTTTTTTTTTTTAATATAACTTTCAGTATTTTTTTAATAATTTTTAAGTACTGTAGTTTTAAATTTGTCCACAAGGCCTAATAATCGTCTGACAATTCCTGTTCTGTTTATAGAGCTTTTCAGCAGTCTGCTCATTATCAGTAAAAGCAGGGTCACACTGAAAGGAGACACCAATGTGTACAGATAACACAGAATCCACCAGTCACAAGAGGAGATGTCACAGCTCCCCCTCCCCCTCCCTTCACAGAGAAAAACTCTCCTATACAAGTCTATGGGACAGAATCTGTCTTAAGAATCCTATGGGCATGAAGCTGCTGTAAAGTATCTCTCTGACTGCTGTTAAAGCAGTGCAAGCAAGAATGTCTTCCCCACAATCATATACAGACGGCCGAATATAGAAATCTACAATATTGAAATAAAAACGACTGATAGGAACAGAATATGGATCAGGGGATTGATTTAATAAGTAAAAAAAAAAATTGGCGACAGATTCCCTTTAATGCAGCACAATAAGGCTGTGTTCCCACAGCAAGGGACAAATACCGGTCGGTTTATCCAACCGGTATTTGTCCTGTTTTGCGGCCGTCCCCACGGCCGCGGGGGAGGCGGTTGGCGGCTTTTCTCCGTGATGAGCAGAGAAAAGCCCTCCCCCTTCACGTTCACATGCACAGATTCCATCCGAAAAACAGACGGAAGAATGTGCTTGTAGAATGCTATGTGGGCGGAAAAACCGCCGGGCGGAAAACCCGTGCAGTGGGGACTGCTGCACGGGTTTTCCATAGAGCACAATTGTGCTCATTTTCGGCCGGTTTTTCAGGCGGTCTGCATAACCGCAAACTGTGTGAAAAACCGGCCGCAAACCCGTGCCGTGAGGACATGCCCTAATAATCTGCATTATACAGGACAAGCGATCAAGTGATCACATGTTCCAAATTGGTACCCAAAAAAAACTAGAACTCACCACGCAAAAATGTAACCATCACACAGCTCTACCAAAGTAGAAATTATACAGTTATTGGTGTCCGAAATTTTTTTTAAGTGGTAAAACATAATGAAAACTATATAAATCTGGTATGGTCAGAATTGTACCAATCTGCAGAATACAGATATTATTTAATTTATATTGAACAGCGGAATCCATAAAACGAAACCCTCACAAAAGTGGTATGACCTTCATGATTTTTCACTTTCCACCCCACAAAGAAATTTTGAGGGCTTTTCTAGTATATTATAACGTACTGTCAATGGATGGAATTATTAAAAAGTACATCTTGTTCTGTCCAAAATATAGACGAAAAATATAAAAGTCATGGTGGGGAACGAAACAATGGGCAAAAAAATCATTTGAAAACAGCGACATCGTTAAGAGATTGAACATTTGTACTGATGGCCCAGTTTTTTTTATATTGTATTTGCTTTTCCTTCCCGCTTTCTAAGAGCCATAACTTTCTTTTTCTACCTATATCTCTCTATTAGTGCCTATTTTTGCGGTACCATTTATTGTACCATATAATATACCAGGATATTTTTAAAAAAAATGACGTGGAACAGGAAGAAAAACAGTTTTATTTTTGTTTTGTTTTTTTCATTTTTATGGCATTCACAGTCTGATATACTCACACGTGACATGTTTTTTGTAGTCTGTTTTATTTTTCAAGTTTGCTTATCAGACCAATAACTTTTCTGTCTATGGACCTGTGAGAGGGCTCATTGTTTTATTGTGAACTCTAGTGTAGATTTTTATATTTAACTTTTTTTTTGTAAACTGGCAAAAGTGGTATGTTTTAAAATTTTAAGATTTTTTTATTTCTTGATACTTTTATGAATCTTTTTCCATTTTTTAACTTGTATTTTAGCCTAGGTATTCGACCATTAGGGGGCGCAATCACTTCTACACTGTCCTGCAATACATTAGCATTGCAGAATAGCGTTTGGTTGTGGCTTTCCTATTACGCACTGCCACAAACAGCCCATGGACAATAGTGGTGATATTCATGGGGAAAAAAGCAGTCATATTTTCTTTTTTTTTAAATCTCCTTCATTAGTACCCTGTTTCCCCGAAAATAAGACCTAGTGCATTTTTTTATGCAATTCAGAGTTTGGCTGCTTATGCTGATGTTTGTGATGAAATCACTACAGGATATTAATACATGTTGATGTTTTGTTCAACAATAAATGTGAATTCTTGTTCATAGAAAAAAAAAACATCCCCTAAAAATAAGTCTTCGCTCGTCTTCAGGAGCAAAAATTAATATAAGGCACTGTCTTATTTTCGGGGAAACATGGTAATAGACTAAAGAATACAACAGTAAGCATCTATAAATACACTTACCGAAAATTGTTAAAATTAAGAGGAGATTTCTTCTCAGCCAGCTACAGTGTCTTGTCCAGCATGGTTTGGGATACTCTTCCAAACTCATATGATGTCCATCAGAAATGGGAACTTCAATGTGATTCGTCATTCTAGGTTAATGAGCCAAGAGCAACAGCCAGGGTGCAACCTGCATGAAGGGTGGCACTGTTATAAGTGCACTGCAACATTGTATTAATATTAATCATAGACATTACAATGGCATATGGTACAATGTATAAGTAAATGAGATACTAAGGGTGCTTTCACACAGAGCGTTTTTAGATGCATTTTTTTGTGCAGAAATGTACAGCCTTAACTGCTGTACCTTTTTGCACAAAAACCACACCCAAAAATGCGTTAATTAAAGTGTCAAAAATGCATCAAAACACATCAAAATGCACCAAAAATACTCTGTGTGAAAGCACACTAGCTAGTAGTCACAAGAATATAACTGACTTTATAAAGACATTCTGTCCATCTCAGTTTTTTGACAGTAGCACTAATACGCGAGAGTTTAAAAATTAGAAATTACAATCAGCAACAAAATAAAACACCCAAAAAGAAATTTTGGATTGCTGCAAAACTCAGCATGCAGTTATGTCGCAGTCATATACACACTGACAAGCAAAAGGGTAACGTTATTTTGAACTTTTTTACTTTCAGGCTCCATATCTCACCATCCACTATAGCTTTGAACATGAGACTGCCATTATTTTATAGACAATCCTCATGGCTCTCATACATAACTTTCACCTGCAACTATTTAGCATCTGCTTAGCTCTGCAGATTCTTGTCATGTGACTGCATTGTTACTGTTTTGCTCCCGGTGGTGGAACAATCTTTTCCTTCTTGTTACTACAAATTACAACCTGTTCTTACATTCCCTAAAAGCTCAATGTGTTATAAGGCTGAATACCAAGAGAAAGGTCACTGGTTCAAGCAGCCATGAAGAAGATTTCCCAAGAAAAGAGAAGCAGCATCCAGTTAATTGATAGCGTCTCTGGGCCAAGAAAATTGCCAAAATGTAAGGCCCTGACAGCTGGAAGAATATGAAATGAAGCAAAATATCAGAGTCAACAAGTCGTTCATCACAAGATCTATCAGTTCTAATGCGACAGACACGGCAGTGGAGGCGGCTCGAAGGCTTCGTAATAGTGAGATCACAGATGTCCATGCAAGCACCGGGCAACGCGCATTACACAGGTCTGGAATGATGGCCCGAAAAAGTGAAGAAGCCGCGACTTCAATCTCGTCATAAGAAGCGTCAGCTCCAGTTTTGTGAAACGTGAACAGTATAAGATTGGAAACTGGTGATTTGGAGCGAGGACACAAAATCAATAGACCGGGCTCTGATGGGTGCAAATGGGTCTGGAAGAATCAAGGGAAAAGGGGCCTAATGCATTGAAAAATTTAAGGAGTTGTCATTTTAGGGAGGAAGTCTGATTTGGTTGTTTCTCAGCAAAAGTCGTTGGATACTTGACCAGGATTGATGGTGGTCTCAGTGCTGGGATATATGTCAGTATCCTAGAAGATGAGTTACTTCATATACTCGAGTACTATGGGTATGAAAAGGACGACACAGTGTTTCAGCAGAACAACGACCCAAAGCATCGATCAAGGTTGGAGAAGAAATGGTTCAATAACAGTGAGGTAGAGTTGCTGCATTGGCCTCCACAATCCCCAGACCTCAATCCAATTGAACACGTGTGGGTAGAGTTGAAGAAAAAGCTGTAATCATATCCACGTAAGTCGACCAGTCTGCACCAACATTGGGAAGGTGTAGAAGAGACCTGGGATCAGATTTCGATCGAGACATACGAGATTCAGACAGTGTTGAAAGCCAGAGGTGGATTTACAAAAACTAACAAAATAATAAAAAATGTATTTAGCTTTTCAGGTGCAAAACAGTAACAACGCAGTAACAAGAATTCATAAAACTAGGCATATGCTAAATAGTTGCAAGTCAAATTGATGATTTGTATGAGATAGCCAAGATGATTGTCTATAATATGATAGCAGTCTCACTTCAAAGCTGTAGTGGGTGGTGAGATATGAATCCTGAAAGTCAAGAGTTCAAAACGTTACCCTTTTGCTTGTCACTGTATGTAAATGATTACAGGTCTGCTCTGATTAGACACTGGGTCCTGCCACAATAGGGAATAAAAGTGCTTCCCCCGCTGCACTGTAAAAAGGCTCTCAGAAGCTACTTTTGGGTAGTGTACTCTTGGTGTGAGATCGTTGACTCCTAGACATGCCTCTACAATGCATTACTAGACATTTTGCCCAGTTGACAGACTTAGAGAAGAGGTACATCATTGAACTGAGAGAAGCAGGGCGGTCCATTTGATAAATGTTCTACCATCTAGGCCATTCTGACCACGATCTGGGGAGTCATTATATATGACAGTCAGTCACCCCTAGTAGTATTATAAAGAACGCAAACAGCTTAGTAATATGTGCAGGACGTCCTATAACCAAATATGCTGCCTCTCGTGGCTTCCAACTGGCATTTATCAGCCAGGGTAGTTCTTGACCACATACAGCCAGGGTTTCCCAGCAATGTCTCCACTAATCTGCAAAACTTTCTTGGCCTGGTTAGTCTACGGATTTATTACCAATCAAGCATTTATGGGACCAGCTGGGCTAACAGCTCAGGCAACCTTCAAATGTGCAGGATCTACAGGCCCAGCTGTAACATCTGTGGCCAAATGTGCTGCAGGGTGTCATACGGAACTAATATACCTCCACAACCAGCCAAATCTCATTGTATATCCAGACCAGAGGTAGCCAACAGAGCACTAGGGTAATTCTTTCAATTGAACAGTTTCTTCAATTAAATTTCTGCTTTCACTGTCGTATTGTAACCACTTACATATATTATCATGACATTCACACAAAGAAAGCTTCATTCATAGTTTCATAGTTTCATAGTTTGTAAGGCTAAAAAAAGACAAGTCGTCCATCTAGTTCAGCCTGTTGTGCTAAGGTGTTGATCCAGAGGAAGGCAAAAACCCCCAATGAGGTAGAAGCCAATTGTCCTCATTTTAGGGAAAAATTCCTTCCTGATTCCAATCTGGCAATCAGAAAAATCCCCGATCAATGACCCCTCTCCGGGAATCCTAGTCACTATAACTTGTTATATTATTACGCTCCAGAAATGCATCCAAACCCTTTTTGAACCCCGGTTATTGAATTCACCATGCCCAGTCCCTCTGGCAGAGAAATTCCATAGTCTCACTGCTCTTACAGTAAAGAATCCCTTTCTATGTTTATGTAGAAATTTTTTCGTTCCTCAAGACGTAAAGGATGCCCCTTGTTCTAGATACAAGCCCGGGTGTATAAATAAATCTTGGGAGAGATCTCTATATTGACCTTTGATGTATTTAAACATATTTATTATGTCCCCCCGAAGCCATCTTTTCCCCTAAACTAAATAACCCTAATCTTGCCAATCTTTCTGTGTACTGTAGTCCACCCATCTTTTATTATTTTTGTTGCCCGCCTTTGTACCTTTCAAGCTCTACAGTTTTACCTGTGCACTGGTGCCCAAAACTGTACACAATATTCCATGTGTGGTCTAACCAGTGACTTTTATTATGGGAGAATAAAGTTCTCACATGTGCATCTATGCCCCTTTTAATGCACCCCATGATCCATTTGCTTTGCTGCTGCTGCCTGACACTGGCTGCTACAATTAAGTTACTGTCCACCAGGATTCCCAAGTCCTGCTCCATGTCACTTTACCCAGTGTTTTTTCCCCTTTAACATGTAATCATGTAATGGATTTTTCTCCCCCTGTGCATAACCTGCATTTATCAGTGTTAAACCTCATCTGCCATTTCCCTGCCCAGGCCTCCAACTTATGCAGATCCCGTTGTAATAACATATTATCTTCTATTGTGTTGATTACTTTACAGAGCTTAGTATCGTCTGCAAAGATCGATATTCTACTGTGTATTCCCTGTGTAAGATCATTAATGAAAATGTTAAAGAGGATAGGGCCCAATACTGACCCTTCAATTCTAACAACTACTTATTTCTATGTTATTGTGTTTTTGTCATCTTTAAAACAGCAAATCACAATTTAACTCAATATAATTAGTATTTGTGTGAAATAAATAAGGATCATACTGTGATAAGATCGAAATGGGGAAACAATGTACTGAAATGTACCCCCACTTTATGTATAGCCCATGTGATGAGGTCATGTCTCCGGAAGCTTCTGATAGGTTTATTGGCAACATCTGAGTTAATTAGAGACACACCTATGGATGTATTTTAAATGCACACCAGAAGCACACTGATTATGTGTGCAACATCGTGGGAAAGTGTAAAGAAATCATCCACTAGTCTTGCACAAGTCTGGATCATCCTTTGGTGCAATTTCCAGGTACCTGAATATGCCTTGTTCATCTGTACAAACAATTATACGCTAGTACATACAAGATGGCAATGTCCAGCCATTATATCGCTCAGGAAGGAGGCGGGCACTGGGTCTCAGAGATGAATGTGCTTTGGTCCGACATGTACATATCGACTTAAGAACAAAGCAAAAGCTGGTGGAAGCTGGTAAGAATGTGTCAATATCCACAGTGAAACGAGTACTGTATCAACTTGGGCTGAAAGGCCACTATCCCAGGAAGAAGCCATTACTCCAAAAGAAACATATATAAGCCAGATTAATGTTTACAAATACACACAGGAACAAAGACCTACATTTTTGGAGACGTCCTGTGGGCTGACAAAACTAAAATTGAACTGTTTGGCCATAATGACCATCGTTACATTTGGAGGAAAAAGGAAAAGCTTGGAAGCCTAAGAACAGCATCCCAACTGTAAAACATGAGGGTAGCAGCATCATGTTGTGGGGTTGTTTTGCTGCAGGAGGGACTGGTGCACTGCACAAAACAGATGCCTGTCACGGTTCACGCCACGGTCCCTGCCATGGACCGTCAGCGTGTCTGTGCCTGCCTTGATTCCGCTTTGGCTCCTTGTACTGGGGTCTCAGCTGCCTGTTTCCCTGTTTGTTTTGCTCGCTCCTGCTTCCTGGGTCCTATGCGCGCACTGCGCCTCCTAGGGCACACGCGGCAGCTTCCTGCCCTTTATAGGTTCTGTGTCCTGATTGCCTTCCTCTTGACCTGTGAACCCTGGATATAAGAGGAACGTCCTGTCCTTGCTTCTGGGTCAGTTCATTGTTGCGTGTTTGTGCATTCTGTTCATTCCACCAGAGCTCCTGACCTGCTCCTGCTAGTCAGTGCTTAACCCCTGTGATGCCTTCAGTCAGTCTGAGCAGTCCATCAGAACTCCTGACCACCGGTCTGCTGTTAATCTGCTGCCCTTGTTCCTGTCCTGTTTTCTGCCGTTTACCTGCTGTTGTACCTGACCTGATACCTGCTGTATTCCTGCCGTTCTACCTGTCCAGTACCTGCTGTATTTCTGCCGTTGGGTGTGTCCGGTGTCCTGCCGTTCCTGCTGTATCCTGCTTATGTATACGTTTACCTGCTGTTACATGTCGCTGCACCTGCCTGTCACCACCTGGGTTCTGAAGGCTTTCTATCGTTATGTTCCTGCCACCATCACTCCCAGGGTTTGGCGTTCCTGTCCTGCACCTCGGCTGTCACCGCGAGTAGCCATGTCAGGGGTAGCTACCTGGGGGTTCCCAGCAGCAAAGATCTTCTGGCCTTGCGGCAGGCTCCGGTGCAGACCCTGGCGTGGTCGTCCATCTTTACCATCTCGCCCGCGGTGATCACAGTGGATCCACACACCCGTTTCCCAACGATCGGTGCCTCAGTGTATACTGTTACCGTCGGATCGTTACAGCATGAACTGACCTCGTTCACTTCCGTTACAATTGCATTATGAGGAAAGAAGATTATGTGGCAATATGAAAGCAACATCTCAAGACATCAGCCAGGAAGTTAAATCTTGGGTGGAAATGGGTCTTCCAAATGGACAATGACCTGAAGCTACTGCCAAACTGGTTACATAGTGGCTTAAGGAAAACCAAGTCAATGTTCTGGAGCAGCCATCACAAATCCCTGATCTCAATCCAATGGAAATTTATGTGCAAGCTGAAAAGACAGGAGCGAGCAAGGCAACCTTCAAACATGGCTCAGTTACACCAGTTCTGTCAGGAGGAATCGGCCAAAATTCCCACCAACTATTGTGAGAAGCTTGTGGAAGGATCCAAAACGTTTGACCGAGGTCATAGAGTTTAAGGGCAATGCTACCAAATACTAATGAAATGTATGGAAAGTTTTGACTTTACAGAAAGTATTAAAAATGCCTTAAAAAATTCTCTCTCTCATTATTCTGGCATTTGGCAAATACAAATAATTCTGGTTCCTAATTGACCTAAAACGGGGGAAGGTTTATTCTGATTTCATGTCAGAGAGTGAGAAAAACCTGCAGATGGGGCTTTTTATATATAGTGGATGGAAACTTCTGGCTACAACTGTAGGAACATGTAGGTACTACATTTCCTTTACTGCTCTTACATGTGCCAGGATGAGCAACTCCTTTGGGCACCATGCAAAGATCCCATTTTCTTTTTTTTGTGGTACATTGTGTATAAAGTACATGACCCAAAGAAGCTCCAGACCTTATCATAGAAAGTGATTTCCAGCTTCCAGTAGCTCTTTTGGAACTTATATGTAAGGACTTGCTTTATCTGGATAGGTATCTGCTTCATTATTTTAATTTTGCATTTTTTGGTGACATTTTGACTTCAAAACCAAATCTATCAGTTTTCCATAAAATTAAGGTTTCAACATACAATGGTCATTCCAGAACCAAATAATACTGTATGTTGAATGAGTAATGTATTAGGGTGGGATCACACATTGAGTTATTAATCAAAAACACAAGCAATTAAAAATATGCATTTTTGTTGCATTTTTTAAACTTATTTAATGCAATTCAGAAATGCATACAGTAAAGCAGGCATCCTCAAACTGCGGCCCTCCAGCTGTTGGGAAACAACAACTCCCATCATGCATTTATATAATCTATAAAAGTGGGAAAGATGGGAGATGTAGTTACCAAAAAGCAGGTGGGCCGCAGGTTGAGGATGCCTGCAGTAAAGCAATGTGTGAACCCAGTCTTAAATTTCAGAATCTTTGTTATTAGGAGAAAGTGGCACCTTCTTCACCTTGTAGCCTGGGAATATTGAGAAACAGCAAATACTCTGTTAAAGAGGTTTTGCCATGATCTCATTTCATACCTCCTGCATCCAGCTCTTCAGCTCTGTGTGCTCAGAAGGGGGCGTGTGTGATTTGTTTGAACTTATTATCATGTGACCCAGCAGGATGACATCACCAGGCCTTTCCTCTCTCTAGTCAAAGAAAGGTCTATGTAACGGATGTGGTAGTGGATCCTTTGGACCACCACAAGCGATGGTGTAAGCCACGTCAGGGAGCGGAATCTAAGTAGGTCCGGTTTTCACCAGAGCCCGCCGCAACGTGGGTTGGACTTGCTGCGGCAGATTACTACCAGGTCGCTACCCCTGATGTGACTTGCTTGCGATGGCTGCCGAGGTGTGGCGTGGTACAAAATCATGAAGCAAGCTCGTAGTCGGGGACAGGCAGGTTGGTCAGGGCAGGCGGCTAGATTTGTGGTCGGGGGACGGAGGCAGAAGGTACGGTACACGGTATAATACAAGACACTATGGAACGCTTCCTCTCAAGGCACAGGGCACTATCGATTCGGCAAGGCAGTAAGGAAGGGGTAGGACTTAAATAGGGTCAGCGCCCCGTGAAACCAATCACCGGCGCGCTGTCCTTTTAAATCGAGCTGCAGTGCTGCGCGCGCCCGCAAGGGGGCGAGCGCGCATCCGACCAGCAGCAGAGTCACATGCCCGAAGCACAGCGGGAGCGCAGCGAGGTAAGTGAAGGGAGCTGCGAGCACGCTCGCAGCCCGAGGGTCGGGTTGTGGCGCTGCTCACAGCAGGAGACACCGCTGGGGTGCGAGTGTTTCTGCGACCAGACATGGGGTTCACAGGGACACCCGTAACAGTACCCTCCCCCTTTGGCTTCCCCCTCTTTCTAGTCTGCAGACACCTCTTCAGGAGCTCCAGGATATCATCCTCCGGCTCCCACGATCTTTCCTCTGGCCCAAACCCCCTCTAGTCAACCAAGAAAAATTGTCTCCCCCCTAACCGTCTTCATGGCCAAGATCTACTTAACCAAAAAAAATTGGTGGAGTCAGCTACAGGAGATGGAGGAGCCACTGACCGTGAGAACCGATTATGGATGACCGGTTTCAGCAGGGAGACGTGGAAGGAGTTTGGGATGCGCATAGTGGGCGGGAGCCGGAGTTTGTAGGCCACAGGATTGATGCGCCTCCGGACTTCAAAGGAACCTAGAAACCGGGGACCAAGTTTAAGGCTAGGAATTTTGAGGCGGACATACCGGGCAGACAACCATACCTTATCTCCCGGGGCAAAGGACTGAAGGGGGTCTCCTTTTTTTGTCTGCCTGAACCTTCATGCGGGCAGTGGCCTGGAGCAGCGATTGACATGTCTTTTCCCATATGACAGATAAATCACAGACGAGACTGTCTACCGCAGGAACATCGGAGGAGGCAGAGGGCAGCGGAAGCGGCGGACGGAGGTGCCGACCAAAGACCACGAAAAAGGAGATGTTCCGGCAGAATCTGACTCCAGAGAATTATAAGAAAATTCGGCCTATGGCAACAAACTAGACCAGTCGTCGTGTCGAGCAGACACGAAATGGTGGAGATAGGTACCCAAGATCTGATTCACCCTCCCACTTGGCCATTAGATTGTGGGTGGTATGCAGAGGAAAAGTCCAATTTGACTTGTAATTGCGTGCAGAGGCCCCGCCAAAATTTTGAGACAAACTGGACTCCCCGATCCAAAACGATATGCTGTGGAAGTCCATGCAGCCGGAAAATATGTTGAAAGAAGAGATTGGCTAGACGTGGAGCAGAAGGGAGGCCGGGCAGCGGAACAAAGTGTGCCATCTTTGAGAATCTGTCCGTGACCACCCAAATAACCGTATTACCGGCAGAGGGAGGTAAGTCGGTGATAAAGTCCATAGCGATGTGCATCGACGGACTGCTAGGAACTGGCAGAGGTTGCAACAGCCCCGCCGGCTTGAGTCGAGGAGCTTTATTACGAGCGCAGGTGGTACAAGCTTCAACAAATTCTTTCACGTCCTTGGCCAACACTGGCCACCAATAAAAATGAGCAATCGGGGAATGAGACTTTCGAACCCCTGGGTGACCGGCTATGCGTGAAGAATGACCCCAGTTCAGCACCCTTTTCTGAAGCGCAGGGCGCCTTTACGTCTTGCCCTGGGGTACATGTTGAAGGTTTACGGGAGCCGCAGATATTAAACATTCAGGGGGTACAATGTGCCGAGGAGTGACCTCTTCTTCAACACTAACATCTGAGGCACGGGAAAGGGCGTCGGCTTTGATATTCTTTTCCGCTGGTCGGAAATGGATAACAAAATTAAAACGAGAGAAAAACAGCGACCACCTGGCTTGGCGTGGGTTCAGACATTGCGCTGTTTGGAGGTAGAGGAGGTTCTTATGATCAGTGAAGATGTTTACAGGAAGCAGAGCGCCCTCCAGGAGGTGGCGCCATTCCTCTAAAGCAAGCTTAATGGCCAGAAGCTCCCGGTCCCCGATGGTGTAGTTTCTCTCAGCGGGCAAGAAGGTCTTGCAAAAGAAACCGCAGGTCCGAGTCTTGCCCTTAGGGCCCTTTTGGGTGAGAACCGCCCCAGCCCCCACGGACGAGGCATCGACCTCCAGAAAGAATGGGTTCTCTTTATCAGGCCGGGATAGAACAGGTGCCAAGGCAAAAGCGGCCTTTAACTTGGAAAAAGCTTCTTCGGGTTGGAATGATTCTTGGTGAGAGCCACAATCAGTGCCACCAATGTCAAGAAATGAGGGATGAATTGCTTGTAATAATTAACGAATCCCAAGAAGTGTTGTATGCCCCGGAGGCCAACAGGTCATGGCCACTGGAGGATGGCGGACAGTTTAGCAGGGTCCATCTGCAGACCCTTGTCCGAGATTATGTATGGGAGGAATGGGAGGCTGCTCCTGTGGAATTGGCACTTTTCCAGTTTGGCATAGAGATGGTTCTCACGCAGGCATTTCAGGACCTGGCGCACATGCAACTGGTGGACCTCCAGATCCAGTGAAAAAAACAGAATGTTATCCAAGTAGACGATTACGCAGTCATACAGGAGATCCCTGAAAATGTCATTAACAAACTCCTGGAAGACTGTTGGAGCGTTGCATAGGCCGAAAGGCATCACTAGATACTCGAAGTTCCCGTCACAAGTATTTTAAGGCGGTCTTCCACTCGTCACCTTCTCGGATCCGAATGAGGTTGTAAGCCCCCCGCAAGTCCAACTTGGAAAAGACTTTTTCTCCCAGGAGACAATCAAATAGTTCGGTAATCAGTGGCAATGGATACCGGTTCTTAATGGTGATCTTGTTTAGATCGCGGTAGTCGATACACGGTCACAGGGAACCATCCTTCTTCTCCATAAAGAAGAAACCGGCACCCGCCGGGGAAGTAGATTTACGGATGAAGCCTTGCTGTAGGTTGTCCTTAATGTAGGCCGACATAGCCTGAGTCTCCGGTACAGAGAGCAGGTAGACTCTACCCCGGGGTGGACTAGTCCCAGACAGCAGGTCAATCGGGCAATCGTAGGCACGATGTGGAGGGAGAGTCTCCGCTTGCTTCTCAGAGAAGACATCCTGAAAATCTTGATATGGTTGCGGCAGACCTGGCAGAGGCTTGGGAACTGGTAGAGGAGGAGAGGGGCGCACCCGGCAAGGTGCTAATAGGCAATGAGACTGGCAGTCTCAACGCAAGACTTCACCCGTCTTTCAGTCGAGCATAGGGGCGTGGCGCTGCAGCCATGGAAGCCCCAGGAGGACAGTCAAGGAAGAACGTTGTAGTACGAAAAATGCAATCCTCTCTTTGTGCAAAGCTCCTACTTGTAGGACTACCGGTACCATTCGAAAGATGATGGGGTTGCACAGAAGCTCACCAGTGAGAGACGCGATGACCAAGGGTTGGTCTAAGCGGACCACCGAGAGACGATACTTGGCCACCAACGCAGTGTCCATACAATTCCCAGCGGATCCAGAGTCCAGGAAGGCAGCCACTTGAAAGGAGATCCTGGAATTGGTTGTGATAAGAGCTGGAACCATGAGCCATGGAGAGGGATTGCTCACACCTAGGGACACAACTAGGGACGCCTCTTCCACGAAGCCTAGGTGTGAGCCTTTCCCGGACGTTGCAGACGGAGCGGGCAACACCTGAGGAGATGTTCAGGGCTGCCGCAGTAGAGGCATAGATTCCCCTCACATCGTCGAGTCAGTTCTTGCGGAGACAGGTGGGCTCTGTCCACTTGCATGGCCTCTTCCATGGCTGGCTGTGAAGAAGGCAGTGGAGGCCAAAGGAACACCGGTGCAAGGAGGGCAGACAACGTGTTCAGACCGGATCACGGTCTTGTCGGAGCTCTTCCCATCTCTCCGAAAAACGGATGTCTATATGGATCGCCAGATGGATGAGCTCACTTAAAGAAGACGGAGGGTCCCGGGTGGCGAGGGCATCCTTGACCTGGCTGGAGAGGCCCTTCTTGAATGTGGTACACAACGCGGCATCGTTCCAAGCCAACTCCGAAGCTAGAGTGCGGAATTGCACGGCGTAGTCTCCGACAGAGGAGTTCCCTTGCTGCAGGTTTAACAAGGCGGTTTCAGAATACGAGGCGCGGGCAGGCTCCTCGAAGACCCTGCAGAACTCCTGCAGGAATGTCGCCAGATCGGCTGTGATCGGATCGCCTCGGTCTCAAAGTTGGGTCGCCCAGGCCAGGGCTTTCCTGGATAGGAGACTGACCACGAAGGCCACCTTGGACCTTTCGGACGGGAACTGACCAGCCATGAGTTCCACGTGAAGGGAGCACTGTGTGATGAAGCCCCTTCAGGCTTGAGGATTCCCGTCAAACTTCGTTGGCATGGACAACCGGAGTTTTGGACCGGCGGATATCCCCGGAGTGGCTGCCACGGGTGGTGCGCGGCAGCCGACTGTTGCTGCTGAGTGGCCAGGAGCTGCTGCATCATGGTAGTCAGTTGATTCAGCTGCTGCGCTTGCTGCATGATCTGTTTAGATTGTTGGGCTACGATGGTGGTGAGGTCCGAGACGCTCAGTTGAGGCACCTGGGCGGGATCCATGCCGAATCGAACTGTAACGGTCATTGGTTGTGGATCCTCTGGACCACCGCCATCGTTGGTAATAGCCACGCCAGAGAGCGGAATGTAAGTAGGTCCAGTTTTCACCAGAGCCCGCCGCAAAGCGGGATGGACTTGCTGCGGCAGGAGTCTACCAGGTCACAACCCCTGACGTGACTTGCTTGCGATGGCTGCCGAGGTCTGGCATGGTACAGGATCGTAAGGCAGGCTCGTAGTCGGGGACAGGCAGAAGGGTCAGGGCAGGTGGCTAGATTCGTGGTCGAGGGATGGAGGAAGAAGGTACGGTACACGGTATAATACAAGACACTATGGAACGCTTCCTCTCAAGGCAGAGGGCACTATCGATTAGGCAAGGCAGTAAGGAAGGGGCAGGACTTAAAAAGGGTGGGCGCCCGGTAAAACCAATCACTGGCACGCTGTCCCTTTAAATTGAGCTGCAGTGCTGCGCGCGCCCACTAGGGGGCGAGCACGCTTCCGGCCAGCAGCAGAGACACACGCCCGAAGCAAGCGGCGAGGTAAGTGAAGGGAGCTGCGAGCACGCCCGCAGCCAGAGGGTCGGGTCGCGGCGCTGCTCGCAGCGGGAGACGCCGATGGGGTGCGGGTGTGCCTGCGACCTGAAACGGGGGTCACAGGGACACCCATGACAGTCTATTTATGTGTAGAACTGTAAGTAGCTGCATTGTAGCTCAGACTTAAAACTTTTGCCTCCAGGCACAAGAGTCCTCGGTTCAAATCCCTGAGGATTTTATTTCTCTTTATCAATACAAAGACCTGATTGAGGTTTCTTTTTTTATTTTATTTTTACTGTTTGACTAATTACTAAGGAGGTCAGAGGATGGGAGTAGAATGACAGCACCTTGGGTTGAACACTCAGTAGCTGCCTGGGAGGAGAGGTGATGTCTGAGCATGTGCGGCCAGGACTGAGAAGCTTTCAGCCCTGGTTGTATCCCCTGGAGATGAGCTGTAAACAATGGATCACTAAAGGAGCAGCTAAAACAAAAACGGTCCAGAATTTTCAACAATGATGAATGGTGAAAATGTTTATTATTTAATTTACAAACTTCCCATGTCAATTTTACTTCGTGGCAAAACCCCTTTAATATAAACCGCAAGAGTTGAAGTGTGAACGGTGGCACCTTCTTCTCCGCCCAGCATTATTTCAAATTATTCAATAGCACTCCCATAAATTTATAATTTGATTAATCAATATCAATATTCACTTTACTAAACTTTTCTTCAAAAAATTCTTTAAAAAGTATAAGTATATATGTTCAATGGCAAAACATCATCTATAAAAGTCAAAAGACTTAAACACTTGCGGTTGCAGCTCCTGCCTCAGAGTCTCAGTCCAGCATGGGTATCACATTATTTTACTTCATGATTCTTTTCCTCTGCAGCTCGGCTTGACTTAGCTCGACCCAGGTTTGAGTCACAGGTGTGTGACTTAGCGGCACACACCTGTGTCGAGCTAAGTCAAGCCGAGCTGCAGATGAAAAGAATCATGAAGTAAAATAATGTGATACCCATGCTGGACTGAGACTCTGAGGCAGGAGCCGCAGGTGGTCTGCCTTCATGCTTTAGTGAAACAGGAGGAGAGCCATCACAAGGCACAGCTCTGAATCTCCTCAGCATGACAGCAGAAGGCAGTTAAAGGGGTTTTGCCACAATCTCATTTCATACCTCCTGCATCCAGCTCTTCAGCTCTGTGTGCTCAGCTCTCTGTGTGCTCAGCTCTGTGTGCTCAGCTCTGTGTGCTCAGCTATGTGTGCTCAGCTCTGTGTGCTCAGCTCTGTGTGCTCAGCTCTGTGTGCTCAGCTCTCTGTGTGCTCAGCTCTCTGTGTGCTCAGCTCTCTGTGTGCTCAGCTCTCTGTGCTTGAATTGCATATCATGTGACCCAGGCCTTTCCTCTCTCTAGTCAAAGAAAGGTATGTTTATGTATAGAACTGTAAATAGCTACACTGGGGCTCAGAGGTAACATTTTTGCTTTGTAGCACAAAGGTCCTTGGTTCAAATCCCTGCAGGAACTTAACCTGTGGATTTTTTTTTTTCTCTTTATCAATGCACAGACCTCATTGAGGGTTCTTTTTTTTATTTGCACTGTTTGACTAATTACTAAGGAGACAGAGGACAGGAGTAGAATGACAGCACCTGGGGTTTGAATGCTCAGTAGCTGCCTGAGAGGAGAGGTGATGTCTGAGCATGTGCGGCCAGGACTAAGGAGCTCACAGCCCTGGTCGTATCCCCTGGAGACGAGCTGTAAACAATGGATCACTAAAGGAGCAGCTAAAACAGAAACGGTGCAGAATTTTAATAATGATGAATGGTGAAATTGTTTGTTATTTAATTTTCAAACTTCCCACGTCAATTTTACTTTGTGGCAAAAGCCCTTTAAAGGACCTAAATATGTGGGTTATACATTTTCCAGTCTGCACAACATGTAATATACATTTACAGCTACCTAGATAGATGCTGGCACGGGGCAGTAGTCACAGTATTCCTATCAAGGGCCCTGATCAAATTTTATAAAAGAGGGGTCCACTGGTGGTGTAAGAAAAGACCTGGTTGTGAGTGGGGGGGGCCCGGATGCTTCAGCTGTATGACGGCCTTAACATTACTTATGGCAGCCCTGTGCAGGCATGAAGCTAGCAAGTATATGCAGTATGTATTCTGATCACCTTTCAGCAGCATATACTGTATGTAAAGAAACATACTAGAGATACTGTATATGCATAATTTCCATTCACTTTATTGTAACTAATCATGTTGGCAACATAATAGTAATAAATATTGCACCAAAGAATAATAAATAAAATAGATAAAAAAATAAAATAAATTATTATGACTTTTATAATGATAAACAAAAATGTGTATTCTACACCCCCAGTCAGTAGTAAACGTCAGAGTATAAGCCACTGTTATTCAATAATAATGAAACTGGATGAGCTGAGAGTAACAAAGCAACCTTTTTTGACTTAAACTGAAATCTATGTATCCTTTATATTAACGTTATTGTCACTAATTATAATGGCAACATAATAATACTCAATATTGCACTAAACAAAATGCACTAAATTAAATGAATGCAAGTAAATATGACTGTTATAATGATAAATAGAAATGTGTATAATACACCTCTATTAAGTATAGAGGTCAGTGTATTAAACCAATGTTATTCGATCATAATGAAACTGAATGAGCTTAAGAATAACAGAACAACGTTTTTGACTTAAATTCAGATGTATGCATCCTTTCCATTGAAGGGGTTGTCTCACCATGTTATTTCACATAGCCAAAAGCAGCTTCAAAATCACCCTTCCTCTCTCTCCCTTGTCAGGCTGTGGGGGGTTCTTTAGCAGTGATTAGCATATCAGCTCTATACTCACAGCACTTCTAATTGAACTGACATTAAGGGCCACATTTATGAAAACTGTCTAGGTCTAAAATTCACTTTATTGCCCATAGCAACCAATGAGAGCCCATAGGTACCAATCAGAGCTCATAGCAACCAATCAGAGCCTATAACAACCAATCAGAGCGCATAGCAGCCAATCAGAGCCCATAGCCACCAATCAAAGCGCCCCTTTCATTTCATATAGTGCTCTGGAAAAATTAGAGGGGCACTCGGATTGGTTACTACGGCTCTGATTGGTTGCTATGGGCAACAAGGTGAATTTTAGACCTAACCAGTTTTCATACATGTGGCCCTAAGTGCTCTATAGTAATCTATAGTGCAGGAGACTTCATAGCTAAAAGTAAACAATCAAAAGTAATTAGTCTCCATTGTTTGTTAGAGATTACATGCTCTGTTCTCAAGCTGCCGGCGTCCTGTGTGCCGACCTATGGTGTCATCACTCCCTGCTATCATATAAGACAAAGAGCAGAGTGTGAAGAAAGATTAAGATGATAACCAGAGAAACCTGTGTGCACTCAGAGCAGATAAAATCCCTCTTATCTCCTCAACAAAGCAAAATGAACAAAGCAATATATTTGGAAAACGTCTTCATTTACCGTTCCTTACATGTTGAAAGCTAATCTTTTTAGTTAAACAACCCCTTTAACTTTATTGCATTTAATCATATTTGCAAAATAATAATACTAATAATAATACATATTGCACTAAACAATAAAAAATAAAATGAATAAAAAATAATAAAAGAAATAAATATGACTTTTATCATGAAAAATAGATATGTGTATAATACACCTCCAGTCAGTAGTAAATATCAGTGCATTGCACCATTGTTATTCAATCATTATGGAACTGGATGAGCTTAAAATAGTAGAACAATGTTTTTGACCTAAATCCATCCCTTTATAATCAGGGATAAGATGTATGACATCACAGAGGGTAACATACATACCACAGAGGAGATACATATGGAGAGAATATCCAGCTGTGTTACATAACCTGTAATTACATGTGAATGGAGTCATGTGGATCAGAGAGTCAAGAGGAAATTAACAATAGGGACCTTTTGAATTATTAATCTAAAAACACAACTGCCTCCATGACCACCTTCATCCTCTGGATTTCCCCATCCTTATGAGGAACATAATGCAGTCTTAAAGTATCTGTCATTAAAATATTGCAGTCTCATTGGATTTGTAAAAAATATTACACAAAGACTTTTATGAGTTGGCAACATAGACAAAGTGTAAGCTGTAATATATCGCTGGTAAATGTGAAGTATTGCTCCTAGACCCCAGCAATGATATTACAGCATCTTGAATGAAAATAACAAAACAAGGGATGGACTTGGATGTAGTGACTTCCGAAAAACTAGACAGCAATACTCAATGCCAAGCAGCAGATACAAATTCACTCATAATTTAAGTTTTTGGCTCCACATTGTAAATAGTGAAAAACAAAATTTCAATTGAAGTCCTCTCTTACAATAAGAGGCTAATGGCAAGAGGAGATCTTAAAATGCAGAAATATGCATATGGGTAAAACAACAAAGTGCCACGTAAATTATTCAGTCAATAAATTACTCAGCAGATCAGGGGTCATTCTCTATATCTGGAGTAAAGGTTATTTAGACCTATAGTGAAGGGTTTATTACAATTAGAGCGATTGATTATGGAGTGTCCTACCACATTGGGCTGTTAATTAATTTAGCAACAAATGATCAATACCAACATCAAACAATAGATGGCCCCAAAACACTAATTACACTACTTATAACTAGAGATGAGCGAACAGTAAAATGTTCTAGTTCGATTACAACTCAGAACAGTAGTAGTGTTCGGTTCTAGGTTCGAGTCGAACTCTAAGCCCCGGTTCACACGGCTTATTCAAGCCGTAATTGCGAGCCGGATCGCGCTCGCAATTCCGGCTTGAATAAGGGGCGGGTGCGGGGGCGGGGGCGCGGCCCACCGCCCCATAGACTTGCATTATCCACGGCGCGTATTGCGCCTGGATATTGTGCATGTCACTTTCTCCCCCCGCGGCGGTTTCGCCGGGCGGGGAGGAGCGACGGAATCCACTGTTCTCTATGAGAACTGTGGATTACCGTAATTACTCCGACGGATTGGAGCCGTACTGCAGCGCAAATCCGGCGCGGAGTACAGCTCCAATCCGCGGCCAAATAAGCCGTGTGAACGGCCCCTAACTAGAACACCATTAAAGACAATGGGAGAAGATGTCCTGGTTAATTGTTATACCTATACAGGTGAGGAGAAGCTGGAATCACCATCTATAACAGTAACCTGGATACATGGAAGAAAATTTGTCTCTAAGGCCGCGTTCACACGGCTTATTCCCGACGGATTTGTGAGCCGTATTGAGCTCACAAATCCGCCGTGAATAAGGGGCGGGACGGGGCGGGGCCGGAGCGCGGCGGGGGCGTCGCTCCCGGCCCCATAGACAATGCATTATCTACGGCGCGTACGCGCCGTTAATAATGTGCATGTCACTTTCTCCCCCCGCGGCGGATTCGCCGAGCGGGGAGGAGCGACGGAATCCACTGTTCTCTATGAGAGCAGTGGATTACTGTAATTGCTGCCGCGGATTGGCGCCGTACTGCAGCGCAAATCCGGCGCGGAGTACGGCGCCAATCCGCGGCAGAATAAGCCGTGTGAACGAGGCCTAAGAGTGACAGAAAAAAACTGAGAGTCTAAAATACTTCATTCCTTTCAATGGCTAACTGAATAGATGAGAACAGCTTGCAAGCAGGGGCGCAGCTATAGGAGGTGCAGCGGTAGCAGCTGCTACGGGGCCTTGCATCCTGACGGGCCAAAAGCACCTAGATTGGACGGCAGTAGCATTGGTGGCAGCGAGAACATGGCAATGGGGAACAGCGAGGTTCCCTAAAACTGCCAAAATCAACTTTTCTCCGCTCAGAATAATTTTCATCAACCAACCACTATTTAAAATATATTTCTTTGTATAGGAGAATTGGAGACGGTGTGTTATAAAATGATTTCACCCCAATGCTGCAAAAACAGGACTTTTGGGCACTGAGTATGATTTAGCATATCCAAAGCACTCTGTATAATATATATCCATGTATATGAGAGGTAGGCGTTATGTGAGCCTGAAAATGTCACCAAATATCAGCTTCTGGGGAGGGAAAGATGCAGCCAGCAATACCAAACTCCCTAACTATTGCTGTCTATGGCGAGGAAAATGCTATCTAACTAACTAAGTCTGTACAGCACAGAGTGATCTGAAAATGGCATTCACAAGGCAATACAGTGATATATATATAATGCTCATGTGATTTTAGCAGCCAATAAGAGCCCTACACCTTAGCGATGACGTTTTTGACACTTTTCCGTGTCCTGCACTGATTGGATGGCCGCCGAAAGTGCAGAAAGGTGATTGGATAGCCGCCAAAAGTGCAGAAAGCAGCTGAAAACAAAACTGAAAATGGCGTGTCGAACTAGAACTAGAACTTTACTTGAACAAACAGTAAAATGTTCGGTTCGAGTTCTAAAAAATTGAGATGTTCTACTAGAACTTAACTTTTCTAGAATGGTTCCATCAACACTAGTTATAACAATTAATGATGCATAATTAATAAAAAAAAATCTTTTAATAGCCTTGATTGAGCACCATGAATGAAATCACTTAGAATAGCACCAACAACAAATAGCAGATAGCATTCTTTTTTTCATATCTTCAGACAGTTCTTTGCCATGAGATGCTATGTTGAACTTCCCGTGCCCACTATGAGAGAGTGATAACACCAAATTTAACACACCTACTGCCCATTCATACTTGAGACTTGTAACTCCTATGAGTCACGTGACACCATGGAGAGAAAATGGCAAATTGGGCACAATTTGTCCATTTTCTCTTAAGGTTGTGCTTGCTTTTGTTGTCAACGGTTTAGACGTTGATGTCTATGTGTTCAATTATTTTGAGGGCACACCACATTTACACTGTTATACACTGACTGTACACTGTACACTGTACACTTACTGCTTTACATTTTATCAAAGTTTCATATCTTCAGTGCTATCCCATGAAAATATATAATAAAATATTTCCAAAAATGTAAAGGGTGTATTCACTTTTCTGAGATACTGTATAACTCTTGCATGCAAACACGAAATCCATGCTAGTATTTCTCATAAGGAATAGAATGCATCATGAAATACCAATGATCTGCTCATAAACATTTTAATATATCTAGAGGCTGCTAACGCTTAGCTTAATGTCTGTAGCTGATCAAATGAGATTGAATTTGCAGGAACTTTCAAGGCTGGGGAAATACATATAGTACAAAGTTTAAAAAGATAAATTTACAATAAACTGAGTTTTTACCATGCTGTTTTGCAGAGTCACTTGCAGCTTCAGGCTCACTCTGTCTCGTCGCGCTGTGGGTGGTTCTATAGCAGTGAAAAGTATATTTAGCTCCTCTATAACTAGCTGAGCCATTATAGAGACGTAAGCTTAGGAAATTTAATCTGCAAGTAAACAACACTATTGACCTCCCAGGAGAGGAAACAATTGCTTATCTGTAAACATAAGCTAATCTTGTTAGAGATAAATGGCCTAATGTATGAAATATATATTGGTGTAAGAATTGTAAACTTTGGAAATCAATCTGAGCTCCCCTAACATTTCATATAGTGCTCTGTAAATTAAATTAAAGGTGAGATTCGATTGGTTGCTATGGGCAACAAAGAAGCACCTAGCCAGTTTTCATACTGTACATGTCACCCAACGTGTCTGCTCTGGAGTGAGCTCTGAACATGCTGACACCACTCCTTGCTCTCTGCTTAATCAGGAAGTGAGATATGGACGGTAACCTAGAGCCACTTGTGTGCACTCACAGCAGATAAAATCTCTCTTATCTTCTGACCAGGGCAATACTAAAAGAGCAATGTATTCAGAAAAATCCTTCAATTACCTATCCATACACGTTGAAAGCTAATCTTGGTGGTGACAAAACCATTTTAACTATTAGGAAAAATAAAAATGAAAGTTCAGCTCGCCATACAAACTAGATAACTCCAGATTAAGAATCATTTCTACCCCTTAAAGCTCTCATTGACTTGACCATTTCCTATACCAGCCACCGATTTATTACAAGACTGACTTGTGGACTGGGCATCAAAGGTGCATGCAAATTTGCATTAAAAAAGTATTTTTATTGTCTTTTTTGAGTTGTTTCTGGATCAGGAGAAAAATAGGAGGCTAAAACTGTCTCCAAATTTTGGATTAAAATGTTAAAAGACCTATAAAGGTATACACTATACAGAGAAAAGCAAATAACAGCCCTGAAAGGCATTGGCCAATTTACTGTAGAGTGGAATAATTCTTTCTGGATTCTTACTAAGAATCAGACATATTCTGGTAGAAACATGTTGAGTGTTTAGCCAAAGATTTTCCTTGTGCTTTGCTCTAGGGATCTCCTGATCAGGGTGTGAGGAAGCCCAGGGCTCCAGAGAAGTGATCACAAAGGTTATAACAGATGCTATTTACATATTTATATGAAGTTGTCCGGTCCCTTCAGCCTCTTCTATTCTGGGGTAAACACATTTGTGAACCATTATCTCCTCACTTCAGATAATGACTATTTGGTCTTATGTTCACAAAATATCCTTCTCTGCTTAAAATTAAATGCAACTTGAGATCCTAAAACAACCAGCTGCAGTGTTTTATAGGATTATGTCAATCCCATCTGAAATTTCACTTGAAAACAAACTTTAAGTGGTAACCACAGCAAATGTAGATAGTAAAACAATGACATGCCATATAAATTGTTGACAAAGGCAGTAGAGATGTAGCCAGCTCCAAATTTCTCTGGTTATGCAAGGAAGTCCGTTCAAGCAACGGCTAGGAAGATCCAGGAACCAAGCGAATTATCCAGCACAAGTCCGGTCCAATCCATTAAAATATATCTAGAATTTATTAGTGAAAAATATTAAAAATGGTACAAAAAGCAAAGCAGCAGCAAGTGGACATGGCCAAAACAGCAACTGGTCTGATAAGCTGACGCTTTTCGGGCGACTCACATCGTGCACTTGCTTGAGTCATGTCCACTTGCTGCTGCTTTGCTTTTTGTATCATTTTTAATATTTTTCACTAATACATTTTGGATATATTTTAATGGATTGGACCAGACTTGTGCTGGATAATTTGCTTGGTTCCTGCATATAAATTGTTGGTCTAAAAATGGAAGGTTCTTTCCATGGTTGGACTGTTTGAAAGTGTCCAATAAGGCAATGCTGGTACAGGTGCAACAGAGGTAAGCTTATTAATTTCCATGTCACTGAAGGTAAATATATTACGTTACCTTTATACACATAGGGGTGCACGTCAGTAAATGATCACTGTGATTTGGGCTCCATGGGGAATTTAGGGAGATATTGTCCTTATTGATATCATTGGCTGCCTTTAGTTGCTATATCACAAAAATTGTGGGGCTACAGTCCAGCCACAGTCTCTCTCTGTCTAGACACTATTTGTTGGGATCAATGCCAAGGTTGCTGTGATCACATGTTAGCTAGAAAATTCCTTCCATAGAGATATATGTAGATAAATAGACCAGTGTGCAGCCTGCAAGTATAAGACTAAACAGCATGAAGTATGTTTTAGTTGTAGACTTGAAACACTAAGGTGCATATCATAATATTTTATAGAAGTTTTATGTGCAGTGCAGGTGCAAGTGTCACCTGGGATATCTGGGGCTCACCAGTGGTATTGATTCTTGGGACCCACCAGTGGAATTGATTCTTGAGGCCACCAGTGGATTTGATTCTTGGGACCCACCAGTGGAGTTTATTCCTAGGGTCCACCAGTGGTATTGATTCTTGGGGCCCACCAGTAGGATTGATTTTCTGGGACCCACCAGTGGTATTGACTCTTGGGGGGCTCCACCATGGATTTGATTCTTGGGGCCCACCAGTGGAGTTTGATTCTTGGGACCCACCAGGGGGAGTTGATTTTGGGGCCCCACCAGGGATTTGATTTTTGGGGACCCACCAGTGGTTTTGGGATTCGGGGGCCCACCAGTGGAGTTGATTCTTGGGACCCACCAGGGGAAATTTGATTCTTGGGGCCCCACCAGGGGATTTTGATTTTTGGGGACCCACCAGTGGGGGGTTGTTTTTTGGGGACCCCCCAGTGGGATTTGATTTTTTTTTTGGGACCTCCCAATGGAGTTGATTCTTGGGGAAAACCAGTGAGTTGATTCTTTGTTTATGTTTTTTTTTGTATGCCCTGTAAACCTCGCTGGAATAAACAGGTGGAGTTTTTAAAAAAGAAGCCTTTCTCAGTGGGGCCGAATTTTTGGGGGGCCAGAAAACGTTTTACCAAAAGATGGCGATCCCAAAGGGCCAAAATACCCCCCCAGGGGGGCCCCAAGGGATGGGGTCCGACACGCAAGTAAAGGCGTTAAAAAAGGTTTTAGCTCTTTTACAGAGAATGTTTTTACACCTAAAAAAAAAACGCTTTTTTTTACTAATTCTCCTCCAAAAAGGGAGCGGGAGATTTCATTTGCCCCCCACTTCCATAGACCCCAAGGGGGAAAAAGGGAAAGCTCGCGCCTCTGATTGGCCGGGGATGCCAAGCCCCCCGCTAGCTCAACCAATCAGCTTTTTTCTGCCTTTTTTTTACTGTTTTTTTGGAACTGCCCCTTCCCTTTTCATTGTTTTGGTCATTTACTTCCCATAGGTTATAATGGGCCCCCTGTCGCTCCTATTCTGTTTGGGCTGGTTTCGGGCCGACCAATGAAAAAAGGCTTACAGAATTTAAATTTACTGTATTTCCCCGGAAATTTTTCCAAGATCAAAATTCCTGATGTTGCCCGTTATTTTTTTTTTTTGTAAAGTTTTTTTTTATTATTTTTTTAAAAGGGTTTTGAGCTCTTTTTCAGATAATTTTTTTACACGTAAAAAAAAATTTTTTTTTAAATTCATACCCAGGGCCGCACGGAGCGAGGGCTGAGATTATTTCTTGGCAAATTTTTATATATTTTTCCCTTTAATTTTAAATATTAAACCTTTTCACTACTTTTATTCGCTTTTAGACGTTTTGATTTTTCTTTTTAAAATTCATTCATTTCATTCATTTAAAGACAACTCTTTTTGCGTTTTTCCCCAAAACATGTTTAGTATTTCCGGCGCTGTTTTTACCAAGCCTGCCCTCAACAAAAATAATGAAAAAAAAAGCCCAGCCCCCTTCTGCGCCAAAAGTCCCGCACGGGGCGCCCCACACCCCGGGGTTTAAGGCGCGGGGATTTTAAACCAAACCCATGAAAAAACGAAAACCTCGGGGGGCCGACAAAACATGAAGCGCAGTTTTCCCATGTTCGAGCGCTTGAAAAAAATGCGCTCCAAAGCTTTTGAGATTCAAAAAATGTCCCCCCAAAATGTTTAATAAAGAGGGATGTTTTATCCCTGAAACACCTGCCGATCAGCACATTGAAGGGCTAGAAAACACTTTTAAAACCTGGGTTTCAAATGGAAAAACCCAAAGATTAAGGGGCAGAGAAAAACTTAAATCAACAAGTTGTTTTTTCCCTCGGGGACATAACAAAAGCCTTTGAAAAGCATTGACAAGTTTGAGAAAAAGGTTTTGGGTCCCAAACAGTATAAAAGTATAAATGTAAAAAGTTTTTAGGGAAAGTTGCCCAAGTTTTATAAAATTATAGTTAAATGGGGCAAAATAGAAAAAATACCTGATACTTACCTCCCATTTGCCCTGTTTTGCTGCAGCTCCCCGGGGATCCATTTCCCCCGGGTTCCCAAAATTTGACACACAATGAGGTTTCGCGCTCTTTAGAAAAAAAAAAAAAGTGCGGGCCTCTTGGGGGTTTTTCCGGAAAAAAGGAAACCCAAAGTGAAATAGGAGGGGAAATCGCCAGGGAACCCCTGGGCTCCCGCAGCGCAGCCCCCCCAAAGCGAAGCGGAAATATCTTTTAAACTATATTTTTCAAATTTAAAACTGGAACCCCCTTTAAGTTTAAATTTAAAAACTAAAACTTTTTGTGCTTTTTTTTTTTCTTATTAAAAAACCCCTTTATTGAAAAACCGTATTTTAAAAAAAAACAAACCCAGCAAAAAGGGGAAAGCACAAATTATCACTTTAAAAAAGCTTCCTGTTCTATAGAGAAAATATTTCCAGTAGTTTTGCCCATTATCAAAAAACAAAGCAGGGCAATCGAAAAGGTGACATAATGTGTTTAGAAAAACAAAAAGGAACCAATCAGGCCCGGGGGGAGATACCCACAGTTTTCCCCTCTTTTCCCCCTTCACCTGACTTTTTTCCCAGGTAAAAGAGCATGATTTAGAAAACTCTCCAATAGAAGTCAATGGGACTGAGTCATTCCAAAAAAGCTCCTATGTCCATAAAACCCCCCAGTAAAGCATCTCTCTAAAATTGCTTTTAAAAAGCAACTCAGGGCAAAAAACTTTTCCCCAAAAAATTATATATAAACAACCGAATCGAAAAAACCCAAAAAATCGGGAAAAATAAAAACGGCTAAGGAAAAAGAACATGGGATCGGGGTTTTTTTGTTTTAAAATAAAAAAAAAAAAAAAATTGTGACAGATTCCCTTTAAGTTCAATACCAATTATGTAATGTCATTCCATTAAAATTCCACCACAATCAAAGCCGTTGTGTGGGCCTGGACTAGAGCCAGGTCACTGACAATTTTAAAAAAATTTAAAAAAAATTAAGATCCCGTTTCAAAAATGAGAGGGAATTTATTTCCCCTTAGAAAGAAATGAATTTTTCCGTAAAAAAAATTTAAAGAAAAATTTTTTTAGAAAAATTTTGGTTCAAATACTTTTCCCTTTTCAGAAAACACATTATAAATGAGATTAGAAAGGATTACAAGTAAAGCAGGAACGAGAGAGAAACCAGATGTCAATATGTGGGTGTTTACAACAGGGTAGGGACAAAGCATTTTTGGGAGCCCTAAACAAAAGGGGGGAAAATGGTGCCCCTTTTCCCCCCCAAAGAAAAAAATTTAAAAAGCCTGGGAAATGGTGTCCCGTTGGATGTCTCCCAAAAACCCGTTGGGGGAAAAGGGAAAAAAAACCAAAAATTTCCCCTCATCAATTTTTTTAAATTTTTTGCGTTTTTTTAGAATGTAACTGCCGGTACCCGCTGGGGTATGGAAATGGGCCCCAAACTCATGAAAATTCCCCCACCCTCCACAAAATTCCCTTTTGCCCTAAAAAAAGTTTGCCTACCTCTGTCTACCCCAAAGTTTCCCCCGGGCCCCGATTTAAGGGCTATGCTACAAAAAACACTGTTTATTTTTTGTCGGGTTTTCAACGGATTCCCCAAAATTTAGAAAACCCACCAAAAAATCCCCAAATGTACCCAGCCTGTTTAGAACTCAAAAAGAAAAAACCCGTCCCCCTAGTCTACACAGCACAGGGTTTTCTACAGTGGTTTTTTAAACCACTGAAAAAAGAAAAAGTTTTTTATGTTCTTTTTCTTCCCCGGGATTTCCCTTCAAAACACCCATAAACCCTCTATGTATGGGGGGCCGGCGGGAAACCCGAAAAAAACCAAAACCCTGGGGTTTTAGCTCAAAAAAACCGGCAAAAAACCGTGGTCCAACAATGTTTAAAAAAGCCCGTCAAAAATCTTGAACTTAGATTTTAACAATAGAAATCCCTGACAAAAGCAAAAAAATAAAGGGCAAAAATGTTTCCCATCATTAGGGCTGCCCCCATTTTTTGGGGGTGTAAATTTTTCACCCAAAAAAACTGAAAGAACCCTCCTATTCCCCTAAATAAATAACGTAAATTAAAAACCCCAAAAATAGAAAACTTTAAAACCCCCAGGCCCTGAGCCAATTTGAATGCGCCTTTAAAGTAGGCCCCTCAAAAAAATGCTAAAAAAAAAAAGCTAACCCCCCCATTAAAAACTATGCCCCCAAAATTATGCTTATGCGCCCCCTTTTTTCAAAGGCTCTAGAAAAGGCCATCATTATACTAAGCAAAAGGGATGTCCCCAAAAGCCAGATTTGCCCTCCCTTGCGTTTTAAACAGTTTGTAACTTTTTTTATTTTTTCAAAATGGGAAACCATTGTATTTAGGCCTCCCTTTTTATTTGGGGCAAGTTGTAAAATTTTTTTAAAAAATATTTTAAAAATTTACTTATAAATTATTTTCAAAGAATTTTTTTTTCCCAAATTTTTATTTACACCCCCTTTACATTTTAAAAAAAAAAAAAAAAAACAGGGTTTTTTTTCACGAAGTAAAAATTGACGTGGGAAAATTTGAAAATTTTTTTAAAAATAAACCCTAATTTTTGTCCTTGGACACAGCAAACAAGGGCAGAGCAACACCCCCAGTGTGGGCCCGACTGGGAGGGTTGTTACACAGACAGTCCCTTTGGGGGGTTTGCAGGGCTGACTGGGGCAAAGGGGCCCTTTCCCCGGGCCCCTGCCCCGGGCACCGGAGCCCGGATCAACCGACAGAGCGGGGAAAGCCCTTTGATTATGCTGTGGCCACTGACTGCAGCAATCAAAGGGTTAAGCGCCAGGAGAGGAGATTTCCTTCACCTTCCCCGCCATTTCCCAGAGACTGGGGCGGGGAACTTTGGCTGGGAAGTAAACCCTCGGGTTCCCAGTCTGTTGGCGTCAAAACCCCGGGGGGGGCGGCCCGACCCCCCTTTTTTCTGAAATTTTGCCCTAATTTTTTTCAAAAACAATGGGAAACCCCTTTATTCCCCAGTGAGCCCATGTAGGCATAACAACCCCAAACAAAAAGGGCCAAAAAACCACTCCCTAAATCAATTTTCCACTATTTTTTTTATGTGTTTTTGGGTGGAATTCTTTTGGGCAAAGATTTTTTTATAAAAAACCCCTTCATTGATCCAACAGGGTGAGTTCTTCAGCGTTGTTTATAATCATTACAGTCAATACTATTTTTATGGTTTCTTGTTAATGTAGGGCAGAATTTCTTGTTATAGACCCTATAACGCCAACTAGCCCCGGGCGCCGCCGCTATAACGCCGCCGCCGACGTTGGGGTCCAAAGGGCCCCTACCAGTCGCAAAAGGCCATGGGGTTTAGCGGCTTGGGACCTTGGCGACGGGCAGCGGTGGGGGCCCCTCCGCCGGACGCACAACATTAGATGCTTAAAAGCGGAGCAGAAGCTCCGCGGATTTAATCTGTGGCCGAAAGGGATTTTGCACAGCCCACCCGGCGGGGCGCGCCCATCACCTCCCCGGGGCCGCGGCCTGGTTGACGTCAGGGAAGGCCGAAGAAAAGCCCCGGGACAGCGCAGGGGGCGGGGGGGGCGATTTTAGGTAAGTGTTTGTCAGGGTATTACTTTAAATTTTAGCCTATTCAGCTGGGGGCTATTATTTACTTTTTAAAAAGGGTGCAGGGGGGGGGCTATTATCTACGTTAAATGTGCAGGGAGGGGGGTGTTATCTATTTTATATTGCAGGGAGGGGGGCTTTTTAACTATTTTTAAAAATTTGGGGCGGGGAGGGGGGCTTTTTATCTATTTTTTATATGTGCAGGGGGGGGGGCTATTATCTTTTGGGTTTAAAAATGTGCAGGGAGGGGGCTGTTATCTATTGTTATATGTGCAGGGGGGGGGCTGTTATCTTTTGTTATATGTGCAAGGGGGGGGGGCCCTTTTTTATCTTTTTGTTATATGTGAAAGGGGAGGGGCAAAAATTTTTTTTTTTTCTATTTTTTATATGTGAAAGGGGGGGGGGCCCCTTTTTTATCTATTGTTATATGTTCCCGGGGGGGGGGGTTTGTTATTTTTGGTTATATGTACGGGGAGGGGCAATTATCTATTTTTTATTTTGTCGGGGGAGGGGGTTTTTAAAACCCCTATTGTTAATGGCAGGGAGGGGGGCTGTTTATCTATTGTTAATGTGAAAGGGGGGAGGACAGTTACCCTATGTTATATGGGGAAGGGGGGGGGGCTGTTATCTATTGTTTTTTTGGGGGAAAGGGAGGGGGGTTTTGTTTCTACTGTTATATGTGCGGGGAAAGGGGGGGCAAATTATCTACTTATATACGTGCAGGGAGGAGCAATAATCTACCTACATATGTGCGGGTGACCCCTTATACTCCCTTTAAATAAAACACATGCTTTTGGGGCCCTAAAAGCTATCTATATACCTGCTGTGGGGCCTATAAGCTATCATATACCTCATACATGCCAACTCCCCCCGTTTTTGGGGGGGGGGGCCCCCCGCATTTGGGGTCCCCCCCCGGGCCCTCCCGGGGGGAAGTTGGCATTCCCCCGCCGCCTCAGGGCGGGGGTTTTCCTTTTTAAATTTTACCGCGGCGCAAAGTAGCGCTGGGCCTACCTTGCCCGTGGGAACCCGCCCCCAAACAGGCGGGGGAAGCGCCGCAGCGGCCGCTCACCCCCCCCGGTGTCACTGTGCGGGGAGGAGGCGGGAAAGGGACCCCGCTCCCTCCTCCCTCCTCTCCCTGTATGTACGGCGCCGGTGGGGTGCGCCGTACAAACAGGTCAACGGCGCAGGGGAAGTGACCGCGGCTGCAGGGGAGTGGGCGCCCCGGCCCCTCCCCCTTCCCCCGCGCCGCTGAAAAGATCGGGCAGGGGCTGCCCGCGGGTGCAGGAGCCTGGGAAAATAAGTGGATTTTATTTTTATTTTTATTTGCTTTAGGGGGGTCTAACCCGGGGTTTAAAAGAAAAGGGCAAAATACCT
The DNA here is from genome assembly GCA_025379985.1 of Phyllomedusa bahiana. NCBI lineage: Eukaryota > Metazoa > Chordata > Amphibia > Anura > Hylidae > Phyllomedusa > Phyllomedusa bahiana. The sequence continues at coordinate 47,325 of JAODAL010003259.1, forward strand.
GGGAACAATGGGGGCCTCACCTGGCAACAATGGGGGCCCCTACCTGGGAACGAAAGGGGGGACTACCCGGCAACAAAGGGGGCACTACCCGGGAAAAAGATTGGGGGGACACCCCCGGGTAACAGATGGGGGACTACCCGGCTAACAGAGGGGACATCTTTCCTGGCAACAAGGGGGCACTACCCGGCAACCAAAAAGGGGGCACTACCCCGGGAACAAAGGGGGGACTACCCGGCCTTTAAAAGAAAGGGGGCACTACCTGGGTAACAGAGGGGACATCTACCGGCAACAGAGGGGGCAAATACCCCGGCAACAAAGGGGCACTACCCGGCTAACAGATGGGGGCAAATACCCGGCTAACAGATGGGGGCACTACCTGGCTAAAAAATGGGGGCACTTTCCTGGGGAAAAGAGGGGGCCTACCGGGCAAAAGAGGGGGCTCTACCTGGCAAAAATTGGGGGGTCTACCTGGGAACAAAGGGGGCACTACCTGGCAACAAAGGGGGACTACCGGCAACAAAGGGGGGCACTACCTGGCTAACAGATGGGGGCACTCCTGGCTTTAAAAGATGGGGGGACTACCTGGCAACAGGGGGGCACTACCCCTTTTCAACAGATGGGGGAAATACCTGGCTAACAGATGGGGGCACTACCTGGCTAACAGATGGGGCACTACCTGGCAACAGAGGGGGCAATACCTGGGAAAAAAAATGGGGGGAATACCTGGGAAACAATGGGGGGACTAACCCGGGAACAATGGGGCACACCTGGCAACCAAAGGGGGGCCCCTACCTGGGAACAATGGGGGCAAATTTCCTGGCTAAAAAGATGGGGCACTACTTGGCTAAAAAAATGGGGGCACTACTTTTGGGTAACCGATGGGGGCACTACCTGGGTTAAAAGATGGGGGGACTACCTTGGGTAACAGATGGGGCCCCACCTGGCAACAGAGAGGGCCCCTAAACCCGGCTAACAGCCGGGGGCACTACCTGGGTAACAGATGGGGGCACTACCTGGGAAACAATGGGGGGACTACCTGGCAAACCCAAAGGTGGCACTACCTGGCAAACAATGGGGGGACTACCTGGGGAACCAAGGGGGCACTACCTGGCAACAATGGGGGACACCTGGCTTTAACCCGAAAAGGGGGGAATAACTGGCTAACAATGGGGGCACTACTTGGGGTAACAGGGGGCACCCCCACCTGGGTAAAAAATGGGGGGACCTACCTGGCTAACATAGGGGGGGCACCAAACCCGGGAACCCAAAGGGGGGGACCTACCTGGCTAACAAAGGGGGCATCTACCCCGGCTACAGAGGGGGCAAATTTCTTGGGGGGAAAAAGGGGCAAACTACCAGCCTGTAAGGGGCACTACCCCCGGGTTAATTTGGGGGCTACTACCTGGCATAAGGGCATCTACCGGCTTTTTTTCCAAAGCCCCCTATGCAGTTTTGGTGGAGTGGGTGTGGCTTTTTGAAGGGGGTGGGATACCGAAAAAATGGGCGTTCCATGCAAATTTTTGGGGGCGGGGGCGCGAGCGCGCCCCCCACTAGATTCCCCCGCTTTTTCATTTTCAAAAGTTGGGAACTATGAAAAAATACCTGCTGGGGAAACCCAAACCTGCCTATATACCTGCTGGGGACCCTAAACCCGCTTAAATACCTGCCCGGGGGACCTATAAACCCGTCTATATACCCTGGGGGGACCCCAAACCGCCATATCCCCGCTTTGGGGGGGTTTTAAAACCCGCCTATATAAACCCGCTGGGGGGGCCTAAACCTGCCTATATAACCCGCTGGGGGACCCAAACCTACCTATATACCTGCTGGGGGAAACCCAAACCTTTTCCCCATATAAACCCGCTGGGGGGCCTAAACCTGGGCCCATAAAACCCTACTGGGGGGCCCAAACCTGCCTAATACCTACTGGGGATCCCTAACTTGCCTATATACCATACTGGGGGATCCATTAACCTGCCTATATACCTTCTGGGGGACATTAAATACACACCTACCTTTTCTGGAGATAAATAAAGTATATAACCACCTACTAGAGGGGCGTATAACTTTTCTGGGGGGCCCTATTACCTTTAAATGGGGGGCACATTTTTTTACTGCGTTGAAGTCCTAACAGTCGTTAAGCCCCGGGTTTTTAAGGCCCAGCTCAAATCCTTTTTAAAAAAGAGTTAGCAAACGACTTTCCCCGGACTCCAGTCGGTTTTTAAGGGCCGGTTTTTTTTAAGGCCCCCAAGTCGATTGTTAAGAAACCCTTTGCAACCCACTCCGGGGACTACTGGGCCAAAACCCCCTTACTTAAAAGGGGTTTTTTTTCCCCGAAGGGAAAAAATTTACGTGGGAAGTTTCCCAAAAGAAATAACAAACTTTTTCATCCTTCATTATTATAAAAACTTCTGTACAGTTTTTGTATTAGCTGCTCCTTTAGTGGTCCATTGTTTACAGCTCATCTCCAGGGGATACGACCAGGGTTGAGAGCTCCTCACTCCTGGTCGCACATGCTCAGACATCACCTCTCCTCTCAAGCAGCTTCTGAGTGTTCAAACCCCAGGTGCTGTCATTCTACTCCCGTCCTCTGTACTCCTTAGGCCCGGTTCACACGGCTTATTCAAGCCGGAATTGCGAGCCGGATTGCGCTCGCAATTCCGGCTTGAATAAGGGGCGGGGCGCGGCCCACCGGCCCCATAGACTTGCATTATCCCACGGCGCGTATTGCGCCTGGATAATGTGCATGTCACTTTCTCCCCGCCCAGCGGATTCGCCGAGCGGGGAGGAGAGACGGAATCCATTGTTCTCTATGAGAACTGTGGATTACCGTAATTATTGCGACGGATTGGCTCCGTACTGCACCAATCCGCGCCGAAATAAGCCGTGTGAACGGCCCCTTAGTAATTAGTCAAACAGTGCAAATAAATAAAAAAGAAACCTCAATCAGGTCTGTGCATTGATAAACAGAAAAAAAAACACAGGTTTGGTTCCTGCAGGGATTTGAAAACTGTCTTGTCATTGTAGCTTAAAAAAAATCATTGAGTAAGATGTTGAAGGTCCTCTTTAAAAGGGTTTGTCAGAACTATAATAGAACATGAGTTGAACCCCAACTGCTTAGATATGGATAGGCCATCAACAATGTAGTCCGGGAAAAACCCTTTAACCCCTTAACAACCGGCCACCAACTTTTGGCGTCGGCTGGTGCAGGTCGTTCGTCTGCAGCGACCGGGAAGCGGGGAAAACCTCTGCTCCCCTTAACCCTTTGATTGAATCGGCTCGTCACCACAGCATAATCAAAGGACTTTCACCTGCTCTGTCGGGTGATCAGGGCTCCGGTGAACCGACAGAGCCCGGGGAACTGTCAGCCCTAGGGACCTAGAGTAGCCCCAGGGTTGTCTGTGTATCAAGCCAGTGATCAGGACAGACTGTGTGCTCCCTAGATCACTGCCTGTGTCAGACTGACACAGATTATAATGTATTAGTATATATGAATATGCTAATACATTACTAAGTGTAAAAAAAATGTAAACCTGTTATCCCTTCATGGGATGTAATAGAAAAGTAAAAAGCATAAAAAAGTGTAGAAAAAATAAATAAATAATAAAATCAAAATAAATATTTAATAAAAAATAATTCTGCATACATTACACACACACAAAAAAAACAACCTACACACATTAGATATCCACACAACCGTAGTAACCTGTAGAATTAATCTAACAAGTTATTAAGTGTAAAATGTGGGTGATGTAAAAAAAGTTGAAAAAGAATTGAAAAAAAAATTCTGCAATAATTTAAACTTAAACTTATTCCCCCAAAAGTACAATTTGTCCTGAATATAACAAGGCTCCATACAACTGCGTCATTGAAAAAAAAAAAAAGTTACGACTGGCAAAATCTAAGAAAATGTGCTGGTCATTAAAGGGGTTTTGCCACAAAGTAAAATTGACGAGGGAAGTTTGGAAATGAAATAACAAACATTTTCACCATTCATTATTATTAAAAATTATGCCTGTTTTGTTTTAGCTGCTCCTTTAGTGATCCATTGTTTACAGCTCGTCTCCAGGGGATACGACCAGGGCTGAGAGCTCCTCAGTCCTGGTCGCACATGCTCAGACATCAGCTCTCCTCTCAGGCATCTACTGAGTGTTCAATCCAAGGTGCTGTCATTCTACTCCCGTCCTCTGTACTCCTTAGTAATTAGTCAAACAGTGCAATTAAATAAAAAAATAAACCTCAATGAGATATATGCATTGAGAAAGAGAAAAAAAAAACACTGGTTTGGTTCCTGCAGGGATTTGAACCAAGGACCCTTGTGCCTTGAGGCAAAAACTTTACCTTTCAGCTACTCACAATGCTTTACATAAACAGACCTTTCTTTGACTACAGAGAGGAAAGGCCTGGTGATGTCATCCTGCAGGGTCACATGATATGCAATTCAGACAAATCACACACGCTTCCTTCTGAGCACACAGAGCTGAAGATCTGGATATAGGAGGTATGAAATTAGATTGTGGCAAAACCCCTTTAAGTACTTTTCAGGCGTTCAGCTTAAGGGGTTAAATGGGTGTTCCCACCATATATATTGATGACAGGCTATGCTATCAATGAGTGATAGTTTCGGGTCTCACCTCTGTGACCTGTACCTCTCTAAAAAACGAAGCCTGAAACTTCTCTATTTTATGAAGAGGTGATCAGAACTCTCCCTTTGATTTCAATTGGAGAGTTCCATTCAAAATGGAGAAGTTTGGGGGCTTCTTCTCTAGAAAGGTTATCACTGGCAGTACTCCTGTCACGGGTCCTAATCAAATTTTATAAAAAATGGCCATACTAATATGGTGCAAGATAAGAATTGGTAATGAATGGGGGCCCATATTTATTTGTATGGGGCCGTGAAATTACTTATAGCAGCCCTGTTTGAGCTAAAACTCCCAGTTGGAGGCTTTCAGGATACTATGGGAGTTGCAGTTGCAGCAGGTGGAGGGCTAAAAATTGAAGACCCTGCTTTGATTTCTAATGATGTTAAAGCCACCCATATGAATGTCACTTTCCTGATATCATTTTAGGGCACGTGCCTAATGGCGTTATCTGTAGAATGTGGCCCGAGCTCAACCTATTAAACATGTGTTTGCAAACAGTATAAGTTTTAATCACGCCGCGCCCTTCCTGCCTATAAATCACTGATTACTATGGTGCCTGCACAGCAACAGCTGGCATGTAAAGGAGGGCACAGGGAGGATGAAAGTTACAGATAAACCTGGAACAGTTCCAAGAATAATGTATGCAGGGAAATCTCACTGCCGAATCCTCAGGAACCAAGTTCCAGTCTGTCTTTGATTATTTGAGTAAGACTATTCAAGGGATTACAAATAAGCAATAATCTGTTCTTTAAATATCAATTTATGGCCTGAACGCAGCATCTGGCCACAGCTGGATAACATTTAATCCATAAAAAAGTTGCGTTTTCAATTTGTTTTGGACATTAAATAATCTTTGCAAGAAAAATTAATCCCTGGCATAACCTCACCACCATTACCAGGAAACGCTCACGCTTCTTAATATGTCATTGCAGATTTGTATTTTTTTGTAGTTTTTTGTGATGTCAGTAGTGCAATGTAGTCATTTGGCAAATACCAAGATTACCCCCCCATTAGGTGGACAATGTTTGATGGTAGTAATGTGATGTAGACACTGGTCAAATACCAATGTTATGGAATGTATTAGGTGAAATGTCTATTTCACCCACAAGATGGCGCCTGTGTCCAGACACACCCTGTTGTGTCAAGAAGATAACCAAGATGGCCACTGGCCTTTAATGGGGTTTTGCCACGATGTAATGTTGACGTGGGATCCTCCAAAATGGGTATTTAATTACTTTTCTAAATATATGTGATTACAAAAGTGAAGCCTCTGAGAGCTACAGCATTGCTCAGCCCCCCTTAGTTTCCTGACAGTTTACATTAGACACGACCAGGACATTAACAGGAGCTGATCTGGCCGCGTGTTTGCACTTCATATCTGATGACAGGGAACATGAAGGAGCTTGCAAGGGGCTGGGAGAAAAGTGCAGTGTATGAGGCTGTCTGCTGTATAGAGAATCCACTGGTTGTAATGTAATTAATTGAGTAAACTTTGCAGACGCTCCCTGCTTCCTCCGCTCTCTGCTCACCTTCCATCCGTATCCCCCATGACTCAGCATGCTTTGTTTATCTTCTCTCCTGAGCAGATAAGAGGTAAGGAACTCACTTCGTGGCAAAACCCCTTTCACTATTTTGCTTCTATCAAACAAAGGTGGGCTGTGTTATTCAAATATATAGATAAGAATAACCAATAAAGGGGGTGGATGTATATCACATGTTACTTATGGAATGTTGTTTACGTCCAACTATAAAAACTTGTAATGCAAAGAATCGCTCACCTCCGCCGTTATATAAAAACTTGTGTTTTTTTGTAATAAAGTTAGAGAACTCATTAGACTGAGAATTGCCAGCCTGTGATTTTCTTGCTCTCTGGCACGTGTCAATCAGTATACTGATTTGATCCCCCACTAGGACATAGAGCCCCTTTGCGGTTCCGTCCACAACACCAATATTTCACCCCCCCCCCCCATATTATGGGAACAATGTTTGATACCAGAAGTGTGATGTAGACATTGAGCAAATATCAATATGGCCCCAGAATATGGGGACGGCATGTAATATTAGTAGCATAATGTAGATATTGGGCAAATACCAATATGCCGCCCTTTATGAGGACACTGGGGCAGATTTATCAATAGTGTTACTTTTAGACAGTGTAAACTTAGACTAGACAGTCTTAAAAATGGGGAAAATTTTTATCAATAGTGTTGATAAATCTGGTGCAGGTTAGAATTGTGTAGTCTCAGTTTGTACCATCTCTAAGTTGGCTTACTTTTACGCCAGAATTTGGTCGCACATCCTGCCGCATTTCTTGTTGCATATAAACCACGCCCCTTTCCGTGAAACCACACCCACTTTTACGAAGTCACATCCCTTTGTCGGACACGGTGCAGAAGCGTTTGAAACTGTCTAAAACACATAGTAAATGTGGCGAAAAGCTTGTTTTTGGCGCAAATTGAGCCAGAATTCTTGCGCAACTGCCTTGATAAATCTGCCCCAGTGTATGATGTCAGTAGTATAATGTAATAATGAAAAGTTGCTTGGCACACCAGAAAAAAAAGACCTTATCAGTGCTGGGCTTATAGGATATCACAATCCATTTAAAGTCCAACTCATGTAATCACACGCACATGAAACAATTCTCAAAAAATTTTTGATTTTTTATTAAATTTTCTTATGCAAAAAAAAATGATGAATAGCAACTTTAATAATCATATGAAAACAGTAAAAGCGACTTCGATGAACGTTTTCGGTCAAACATAGACCTTTTTCAAATCTGATGCTCTAATTAGCATAGAAAAGGTAGACACACCAAAAATAGAGATGCTGCATATCACCTGTCGGCAAAAGAAGTAAAGGGAAAATCCGTCCGAAACTCGGTTAAGATCACAAATAACTGCCAATAGGTGATATGCAACATCTTTATTTTTGGTGTGTCTACCTTTCATATGCTAATTAGAGCGACAGATTTGAAAAAGGTCTATGTTTGACCGAAAACGCTCATTGAAGTCGCTTTTACTGTCTTCATATGATTATTAAAATTGCTATTCATCATTTTGTTGCATAAGTAAATTTAATAAAAATCAAATAATTTTTGAGAATTGTTTCATGTGCGCGTGATTACATGAGTTAGACTTTAAATAGTAGTGTAATGTAGACATTGGGCAAATACCAATATGTCACTCATAATGGAGACGATGTGTAATGTCAGTAGTTTAATATAGATATCGGGCAAATATTAATCTGCTCCATATTAATGGAGACATGTTATGTTATTTGATTCAGTAGTTTAATATAGATATCGGGCAAATATTAATACTGCCTCCCTATTATGGGGACAATGTATGATGTCAGTAGTATAATATAGATATCGGGCACATATTAATACTGCCTCCCTATTATGGGGACAATGTATGATGTCAGTAGTATAATATAGACATTGTGCAAATATTAATATTGGCCCACAATTATGGGGACAGAAGGGCTTGATGTTCACTTTGCCCTATGCACCATACCCACGACCCTTATAAAAATCCTTCACCTGCTAACAGTGTAGTTCTAGAAAAGGACGTTTTTTACCTTCTATTCTGAAGCTAAGGAGTTAGGCTCCTCATTTTAGGGCCCCACGAGAGTTTCTTGGCTTGAATCTATGATAAGAATGCTTACCATAGTAATGTAAAGAGGAGATTAGTTCTAAACCTCTCTATGTCTGTAGTTTAAACCTGCTGGATAAATTAAAGGGGTTTTGCCATGAAGTAAAATTGACGTGGGAAGCTTGCAAATGAAATAACAAACATTTTCACCTTCATCATTATTAAAAATTCTGCACCGTTTTTGTTTTAGCTGCTCCTTTAGTGATCCATTGTTTACATCTCGTCTCCAAGGGATACGACCAGGGGTGAGAGCTCCTCACTCCTGGTCAGACATGCTCAGACATCACCTCACCTCTCAGGCAGCTACTGAGTGTTCAAACCCCAGGTGCTGTCATTCTACACCTGTCCTCTGTGCTCCTTAGTAATTAGTCAAACGGTGCAAATAAATAAAAAAGAAACCTCAATCAGGTCTGTGTATTGATAAAGAGAAAAAAATCCACAGGTTTGGTTCCTGCCGGGATTTGAACCTAGGACCTATGTGCTTTGAGGCAAAAGCTCTACCTCTCAGCTACTCACAATGCTTTACATAAACAGACCTTTTTTGACTACAGAGAGGAAAGGCCTGGTGATGTAATCCTGCTGGGTTACATTATATGCAATACAAACAAATGACACGCCCCCTTATGAGCACACAGAGCTGAAGAGTTGGATACAGGAGGTATGTAATGAGATCATGGCAAGTATGTAAAAAAAAGTTTTGATAATACACCATGTTCCATAATTTTTTGCAAAATAAAGTAAAAAAACCTGTTGTAATTATCTGGATTTATCCATTGATTACTAAAGAATGTAGTCTGATGGTCTACATATCTTAGTCACAAATATAGACAAACACTATTTTATTTAATTAATCTAATAAAACACAAACAGGTGTACTGTCCATATATTTAATAGAACACATTCAGTAAATATTCACAGTGCAGGGAGAAAAAGTAATCAAACTATGGGCGTAACTTAAGCCATAGCAGTCATAGTGGCTACTCTGGGGCCCAGAGGTTGAGGGGCCTCCCTCTGCGCTAGATTGTTTCTTTTTGTAACGCACAAAAAGTTGGTGGCTTTCTGCTGTCCAGCACTACTATGTGGGTTCCCTGACATATGGCACTATTATTTATAGCTTTACTTATTGCAATGTATGCTGCTGTTTTAGTTTATTGTCATTAGTTGATGGGGCTCCAGCTCATTTTGCTATTGGGCCTTAGGAATTCGGGTTTACAGGGGAGTCCGACTTACGCCCTTTCCCCCCTGTTACAAAAGGGGGGACCAGAACGAGGAAAAACCCAAAGGGACCGCTGTTAGCTTTCCGGGAAATGCTGCAGGTTGGCCCGGGGGGTTTTTTAGGGGCGACCCTTCCCCAAGCTCCCATGCGACTCCTGGGACCCAATACAGCGGGGGGATTTCCTCCGGTCCGCGCCCGCGTTCGGGAAACTCCCATGGCCCGGGCCCCGGGGGGGGGGATCGCTTCGGCTATTTGGGGGAACTCCCCCCCGGAGAAATCGAGCCCAACCCCTCTATTGCGGAGCGAGAGCGAGCTTCCCGGGCTCCGAAAACAGAACCCCAAAAAGGGGCCGCAAGGGGGACATGCAAACCTTTCCGGAAGTTTTCCGGCACGGGCGCGGTGTTTTTCATCACGCTCCCTTTGTGCGGCCTGAGGGATATAAACCGGGCCTGTAAAGGGAAAAGACGGAGCCGGGGGTGGGGGCAGCGGGGGAGGGGGGGGGGACTGTGGTGAGAATTGTTTTTGTTTTTTTAAATAAGCCCTATTATACCCCCTTTTGGGGGACTTTTCCTGCCTAGGGGGGGAAAAAAACTGCTAGGGGGGAAATTTCCCTGCCAAAGGGGGGAAAACAAAACCTCCCTTTATGGGGGAAAAATGCCTAGGGGGGGAAAAAATTTGCCTTGGAGGAAAAAAACCTGCCTAATTGGAGGAAAAAAATGCCAAAGGAGGGACATCCCTACCTTTGGGGGGGGAATACCCCCCTTTTGGGCCTAGGGGGGGACTTATCCCTTTCTGTGGGGTTTCAGCACCCAGGCAGGTAGCAGGCTGGGTTCCCCAACAGACAGACGTGCCCAAAATGCGTAAAGTTTAAATTTAAAGGCTGTGCCCTGGGTTTTTTTATATGTAAACGGAAAAAACACGGCCTTAACCCCCAGGCAAAAAACTTTAAAAAAAAACCCTGCTGGCTAAACCCAAAAAACTATAACGAATTAGTCCTATCTATCCCGGGGGACCCACTCAGTGCCCCTGGGAAAAAGGGCAAAATACAAATAGCATGAGTTTCCCTTAAAATTTATGGTTCCACCCCAAACCCCCGGGCAGCCATGACAGGCCTCCCAGACTCAGGTTTTTATAGGCTTGCCCACCTTTAACCTGGTGCGGGGGGGAGTGGTCACCCACCGGTTTTTGCCCACCCCCAAAAAAAGCCGCCCGAAAAAAGCGGAGGGAAAACCGCTTATTTTAAATTTCCCGTATCTATTGACACACAAAATGTGGGGCCCCCCCTTAACAAGCCCGGGCCTATCGGTACACGAAATGGTCCAAACCCCTTTCCAAAGGCTGCATAGGACACCCATTCTTGGGGAAAATTTATCTTCCGCCCCACCATCCGCCTGTCACTGTCTACTCCCCTCCCCCTCGTTCGACCCTTGTGGGGTGGGACACACTTAGCCCCCAAAAACAATGCATCCTAGACAGTTGCATCGCATTGCCCTTTAGTTTCCCTGCCCTGTGCCCCCAACAGAGAAAACAAAAAAATTTTGCAGTGTCAGGAACCAAGGGGTGACTCTTGCATTTCGCTCTTTAGCTTGGGAACCCAAAGGGTTTAAGGGAGGTGGTCTGTGATTAGCGGAAAGGGGGTTTCCTAACAAAAAATTTACTTGAGGGACTCCGGGGCCCCAATTTGGGGGCCCAAAAAACTCCCGTTCCACAATACTATATTTTCCTTCTCTGCGGGTGAAAAGTTTCCTGTTTAAAATTTACTTTTGACGGGTGCTTTTCACCGTCTACCTCCGGGGAAAAAGAAACTGCCCCCAAAGCCCCAAACCCTCAGATGCATCTGTCTGTACGACAAAATCTTTCTTAAATTTTGGGGGTAATAAAGTACTGGTTTTTTTTACACAGAGCCAGCTTTAACCCCCTGGAAGGGCCCTTTCTCCCCTTTTGGGGTTTCCCCAAACCCACCAGGGAGGTTTTAAACTTTTTTTAGTCAGGTCGGGTTGTGGGGCTGTTTACACTCAAAAAAATTTTGGGGGGATGAAAACTGGATAATAACCCAAAAATCCCCAAGAAAGGCCCTAATGCCTTTTTTGGTTGTGGGTTTGTGGCCCCCCTTTTATCGCTTTTTAACCTTATTTCCCTGCGGTTTTTTAAAAAGCCCCCTACCTATTAGGGTATCCCAGGTATCGGGTTTTCTTTTTTAGCCCCAAGGCGCATTCTTAGGGTTAGCTTTTAAAAACCCTGTTTCCTCAAAGGGGAGTTATGTACCCCCTGTTATTTTAGGTAAAAGGGCTGTCCCATTTCCTCTTTAAATTTTATTTTTGTCGTCAAGTATGCGGAAAGAAATAACGACGATGGGGCAAAAAGGGAAAGACATCTCAACCTTTGGAAGGTAGCTGGAGCCCCAGGGAAACCCAAAACGGTAGGCGGGGCATATTGAAACAGTCCTTTCTGGGTTTAGGGGAAAAGCCGCCCTTTTCCCCTTGGCCCTATCCATCGGGGGGGAACATCCCAAAAAAAACCCTTAGTAAGGTCAGAGGTGGGGGAAAAACCTGGCAGGCCCCAAGCCTTCAATTAGTTCATCCACCCTCGGGCTTTTTGGGTATGGTCAAACTTGGATACCTCATTAGCTTCAAAAAATTTCTTAAAAAAGGTTTTAATGAGCCACCCGGTTTTGGTATAAAAGCACGATTGGCCCGGGGCCACTCGTTTTGGGGATCCTCAATCAAAACCGAGGAGGTAAAACCTTTCTTTTTAAAACCCTCTTCAGTTTTTCTCGCCTCGAGTTTTCCGGTACCCCGATAAGGTTTAAAAGTTGACCTTTACCCCTGGCCCCGGGGGGAAAATGCCCTTTTTTTAGGGACATTAGTAAGTCCTGGCGTTCTGAGAAAACATCGTATTCCTTTTTATGAACCCCGGGGGTCTCCTGTTTCTGTGACTTTGACAGGGACTTTGATACACATCCCCTCGGGGAAACCCAGGGGGTGTGGCTACGGCAGTCGGGTCTCCCTGTCTTTAAAAGGTTTAAATTTAAAATTTCCCCACATGGTTTTATCTTTCCGGCTTCCCGCCAAACCGGGCGGGTATACTTTATTTTTTAACATTTTCCTACTTTTTAAAGGGATTTCTAAGGCCCTTTTCCCCTTTTTGGGCCCCGGGAATTTTACTTTTTTAAAAGTAGGAAAACCAACACTAACCCCCCGACCCCCCGGGTTGAAGCTCCTTTAATTTGGGGCCGCCCTATTTTTAACTGGGCCCTTTGAGCTTCCTGGGGCCTTCTGTGGGTTTTCCCTCTGACTTTGGGCTTTAAATTTGCCAAAAATCCAAATCTTGCTTTTGGGGAGATGTGTTTTTTACGCTCGGGTGGGGTGTAGCTCTTGCCCCCAGGTTTTTGGCTATGTCCAGTAGACCCCGGGGGGGCGCCCCCCCAATTGGGGCCCTAGCTAAAAGGGTGAAAAAACCCGTGGAGGGACTGGGGAAAACTTCACGGATTGAAAAACAATTTAGAAAAGGCAAGGGGGACAGCCCCGCCCCTTTCCACCCCTTACGGACCACTCTCTTTAACATACTCTTCAGCGTCTTATTAAACCTCTCCCCCCATGGCCGTCAGTTTGGGGGTTTGGTACACTGACGGGCAAATGCTTAATATTAAGAAAATTTGCAAAAACCCCCTTTTGTAAACCCTTTGACATAAAGGGGGGGTCCCCTTGTTCAGTAAGGGATCCCCTTTGGGGAATGGGGGGTTGGGGAAAAAAACATATGGAAAAATTCCCGGGCAAACAGTTTTGAGGAGGTATTCCAAAAATGTAGGGCCCTCGGGGTAGCTTTTTGTGGCGTAAGTCCCCCACCACCAATATATACTGAGGGGCCTCGAGCCGACTTTACTTGGGGGCCGGGGTCCATTGAAATTCTCTAAAATTGGGCCCTCTATGATGGGAAAAGGCACCAGAGGCCCTCCGATAGTGGGGAATGGGGAGGTTAGTTGGCCCCAAAGGGGAATAAATCCCATACCGCTTCAAAATCCCCATTTACCCCGGCCAAAAAAATTTCTTTGAAGGCCCGCTCCTTGGTCTTTTCGCTCCCCAAGGTGCCCCCCTTATTTTCATGCTTGGGGGGCAAGGCCCCAAGCCCATCCTCCAAAAAGACTGGGGGAAATACCAGTTTTTTCCCCCAAACCCCCACCATGGACTTTGTCCACCTGTTTACAATAGACCCTGTTAAAACTCCCAATGTGGGGAAAAACCCCAGTATTCGCCCCTGGATATTGAGGTTCCCCTTTTATGACCAGGACTTTTTCCCCCCTAGCCTTTTATAGTTTTGGGATCTCGAAGCTGAGCTTCCCAAAATTATCACGTGAGCCTCCGGTCAGGCATAGCAGGCCCCCTCTTCCCCGTTCCTCACCTCAAACCCGCCAAAACTGCTTTGGGGAAAAATTCTCACCAGTTTCTAGGGTTTACCCATACTGGTGAGCTGTGGGGTCAGGGTCAAATGGTTTTGGACCAAAAAGCCCGGGATGCATTAACCCTCATTACAATTTTCACCTTGCATGAAAACCCTTTTTTTGCCCCCAAATCCCCAAAAAAGGGGGAAACTCTCCCCCAAAATACGGGATTTCATAAGAGACCTTTTCCACCCCCCCTTTATGGGAGGGAAAAGGGCCCCCAAAAAGGGGCTCTGGTTGAAAAGGGCTGTGGGGAAAAACCCTTTGGGGTCTCCATGGATGCACAGGACCCTATAAAAAACCCGGTGACTGATGTAGGGTTTTACTAGGGTGGGATTTCACCAGAGTAAAACCCAAACTCCCAGAGTCCAAAAGAAACTTCTACAGGATAGTCATTGACTTTGATCTGACAGATTTGATATTCAGTCTCTAAGGGATCTCTGCTGAGCAAACTGGCTTTGGAAAAGGGACCTACCCCCTAGCCGAAATCGGGATTTTCCCTTTTGGGTCTACTGACAGCGGACCCGGGTTGCAAGGGAATTTTGTTTCCCGGCCCCCGACACCCCCAACATAAGACGTGGCTGTGGTTGCTTGAGCCTGGCCCCCGACCGGCCCCGTCCATCTGGAGATTTTTTCCTCCACCCCTTCCCCCTCGGGGGCCCCCCTCCCTTTGGGACATTTTTTTACCCCCTCTTTAAAAGGGACAAATCTTTTTTAGCCCTCCGGTCGAATTGCTTTTTCCCCCGGGGGTTTGGGGGGTCCAGGAGGCCCGGGGGTTGGGGGTAAGTCCTCTTGGCTTTATCCTTTTCAAAGAGGTTAACGAGTGCCTTCCCCGTTCTTTGGGATTCCTTGCCCCCAACCCCGCGCTGGATCCGGGGGAGGGAGCAGGGTGAAATTGTTCCACGCCAAATTTCTCCATATTTGGAAAAGGGGTTGACTCATCCGGCTGCAACCACTTCTTACCAGGTGAAAGGTGTACACTGTTTAGCGGGCCGGGAAGTTTGGGCGAGAAGGTCCCGTTATGTAAACCCCCCCGGGGGCCGCACGTTGGGTGTTTAAACCCCCCGGAGGGGGCTAGGATCTCACCCTTTTAATTTTTAAATAGTCCTGGGCCTCCTGCTCGCGAGGTCCCAAAAAACGCCTTCTGGGGGTTTCCCCGGTTTTGAAAAAAAGGGCCACAAATTCAGCCACTGAGCCCAAATGGAACTTTTTTCCCCCTCGGCCCCTCTCTCGAAGACCCTTAAGGGTAGGCCTCCCACATCAACGGTAAGGGTCCCCTCTTTTGCATAGATGCCTTTTACCGCGGCACGCGCGGCGGGAAGCGAGCTTGGCGTCCCCTGCACACTTTGCGCCATCGCCCGGGCTTGCTCTTTTGGGGCTGCCTGTTGATGTGCTGCTGCTTTCCCGTAGGGCGAGAAAGGTTAGGCCCCTATAAAAAGGGGATTGGTTTTTTGCCCGAGCAACCCCCATTGGGCCCCTTCGTGCCCCCTTTTGCTGGTTTGCCCGGGCATCCCCTGGGGGCTACTGTTCGCTTGTATAGTGCTTCAGAAATAAAACCCTTTTTGGCGGGGCTTGGGGCTGCTGCGCAGCTGCCCCTTTTTTTTCCAGGACATTTAAAGGTTTTTAGCCGATCCCGGCACTTTTTCCCCGGTTTTGCCCCCCTTGGGAACCCGGGTTTTTTAATTGTGGGAGAAACTGTGTGTGTGTCTCTTTAAGTCTTTTTGCCGCATCCGAAAAAAAAAAACCCCCCCCCCCAAAAATGTGAGGGATAGCGTCAGAGGGAGGTTTGCAGGCTGGGGTTCCACAGGGCAGAGACAGTGGGCCCCAAATGGTAAAGTTCAAGTCCAGGCTGTGCCTGGGGTTTTTTTATATGGGTAAAAAGGAAACAAACACGGCCCTTTTTTCCAGCATAAAACATTAAAAAAAAACCCGCTCGGGTGAGCGTAACTATAACCCAAAATTGTTCCCCATCTATAAACCCGGGCAAAACTCCCGTACCCCGGGCAAAGCTGCAAAAAACACATAGCATGAGAAAAACTTACAATATAGCTCCGCAAAACCCCCAAACAGCCATGCAGACCGCAGACTCAGGCTTTATTTGGCCTTGCACCAGCCTTTCCCGGTGCGTGGGGGGGTGGCCACCCCCGGTCTCCCTTTTACCACTTCCCGAAAAAAGCCGGGCCCGGGTTTTTGCCCGGAAATGGGAAAAAACCCCTTTATTTAAAATTCAGTATCTAATGACCCCCCACCCCAAAAGTCGGGCTTTCCCTTCACCGAGGGCCCCCGGGCCACTCGGTGACACGCATGGGCCAAACCCTTTTCCCAAAGGGTGCATAGGGACAGCATTCTTTGGGGGGAAAAATTTTTCCGTCCCCACCCTTCCCCCGGGCCCCTGTCTCACACTGCCCAAAAACCTGCTATGGGGGGGCCCATACCCGTGTGGGGGAACCCATAGCTGCCTTTTTCCTGCCCATTGGGGGCATTTACCTGAATGGGGGGGATATACCTGTTGGGGGAAACCCATACTGCCCCATGCCTGCTATGAAAGGGGCCTAAACCCGCCTCTCAAGGGGGACAAAACCTGCCTATAGCTGCTATGGGAAAAGGGGCATATACCTGCCTATACTGCTTTTGGGGGAAAAAATTTCCCGCCAAAAATTAAAACCCCCTATACACCCTAATATAAACCATACATATACACCCCCACATAACACCATTAAATTTTAATAAATTTTATTTGGGTTTTTACTTACCTACCCAAATTCCAAAAATTTAAAAAACAAACCTACAGTCCCTAACCCCCAAAAGTACCCCCGGGTGTCTGTACTTCCCTGAGTTTTGAAACCCTTTAAAAAACCCTTTAAAAACCTGTAAATTCCCCTCTAGCAGTAATTGTCTCCACCAAACATATCCTGTAGCTGCAAACAGCACCTGTTGGGAATTTTGTCATTAAGCTCCTTGTTAGAGATCAACATTGTGTAAAAATTACTGAAACATTGAACAGTTGGATAGTCAAACTTTAACCCTGTAGAGCTCTGTTGCTTTCTGCCCTGTTGTTAAAGCCCCTCCATCACCAATGTCCCTTTAACAGGTTCAGCTAGGAACAGCAGAGCTAAAATGTAATTCCCTGCCCAAAGCCTGAACAGGAAGTGGGTACCTAAAGAAGTTCAGTGAGGATCTCTGAATGATCCAATGTTGTCCTAAATGACTGATGATGATAAATATAATCCACCTGTGTGGAATCAAGTCTCCGTATAAATGCACCTGCTCTGTGATAGTCTCAGGGTTCTGT
The DNA here is from genome assembly GCA_025379985.1 of Phyllomedusa bahiana. Classification (NCBI taxonomy): domain Eukaryota; kingdom Metazoa; phylum Chordata; class Amphibia; order Anura; family Hylidae; genus Phyllomedusa; species Phyllomedusa bahiana. Next base: position 64,567 of record JAODAL010003259.1, read on the forward strand.
TTAAAGCACAGAGAGCATCATGAAGACCAAGGAATGCACCAGGCAGCTCCGTGATACTGTTGTGGAGAAGTTTAAAGCAGGATTTGGATAGAAAAAGATTTCCCAAACTTTAAACATCCCAAGGAGCTCTGTGAAGCGATCATATTGAAATGGAAAGGGTATCAGCCCTGCAAATCTACCAAGCCCCGGGCCCCTCCCTCAAACTTTCATCTCAAACAAGGAAAAGACTGATCAGAGATGCACCCAAAAAGGCCCATGATCACTCTGGATGAACTGCAGAGATCTACAGCGGAGGTGGGAGAGTCTGCCATAGGACAACAATCAGTCGTACACTGCACAAATCTGGCCTTTTGGAAGGGGCAAGAAGAACCCAAATTTCCTCAAAGATATCCTTAAAAAGTCTTGTTTAAAGTTTGCCACAAGCCGTCTGGGAGACACCAAACATGTGGAAGAAGGAGCCACCTGGGAAACACCAAACATGTGGAAGAATGTGCTCTGCTCAGATGAAACCAAAATCCAACTTTTTGGCCACAATACAAAACAATATGTTTGGCGTAAAAGCAACACAGCTCATCCCCCTGAACACACCATCCCCACTGTCACACATGGTGGTGGCAGCATCATGGTTTGGGCTTTTCTTCAGTAGGGACAGAAAAGATGGTTAAAAATTGATGGAAGATGGATGGAACCAAATACAGGAACTTTCTGGAAGAAACCTGTTGGAGTCTGCAAAAGACCTGAGATGGGGACGAAGATTTATCTTTCCATCAAGACAATGACCCAAACATAAAGCAAAATCTACAATGGAAGGTTCACAAATAACCGTCTCCAGGTGTTAAAATTTAGTGTTGAGCGATTAATATCGACAAAGTTGAAATCGGCACAGTTTTTTGTTGATCGAAATTTTTAGATCATGCGATAATTTAGGTAAAATCTGATGCATCATCTATTAATATCGTGCCATTTTCGGCGCTTCCTGTAAAATTTTGGCGGGCCAGCAAATCAGCTTACAGAATAGAGCAGGGTGAGCTGGGTGTGCGAGTCATGACTGGGAAGTGTATGGTTGCGATGGCTGGAAAAATCACATGACCTCGTTTTAATAGAACAGCCCTTCCTGTTCATGACCCAGGTGTTGGTCAGCGTCTCATAGCAGTAGGACGTGCGCCCCTGCCTGTGCCCAAAACAGTCAGCAAAAATTACCGTATATACTCGAGTATAAGCCAAACCCCGAGTATAAGCCGAGCACCTACTTTTGCACCAAAAAACGGGAAAAATTATTGACTCGAGTATAAGCCTAGGGTAGAAAATGCAGCGGCTACTGGAAAAATTTTAAAAATAAAAATGGATACCAATAAAATTAAAATAGGCAGTTTAATGTCCCCCATAGGCAATTATAGGAGATATATGGCCCTATATGCAGGAAATAGGCAGGTATATGGCCCCATAGCAGTAATAGGCAGTTATATGTCCCCCATAAGCAGATTATAAGGCGGGGTATTTGGCCCCATACGCAGGAAATAGGGAGGTAAAATGGCCCATAGACAGGTAATAGGCAGGTATATGGCCCAATACGCAGTTTTAGGGCCGGTTTGTAGGCAGGTATAGGGCCAGCTTAGGCAGGAAATAGGGAAGGTATAGGGCCGGTGTAGGCAGGTATAGGGCAGGTTATTAGGGCCGCTGTAGGCAGGTATAGGGCTGGCTGTAGGGCAGGTATAGGCATCTTTTAGGCAGGAAATAGGGCCAGCTGTAGGCAGGTGTAGAGCCGGTATAGGGCCACTGTAGGCAGGTATGGGTGCCAGCTGTAGGCAGGTATAGGCAGTTGTAGGGCCGGCTGTAGGCAGTTATAGGGCAGGTATAGGCAGCTGTAGGCAGGCATAGGCAGTTTAAAAAAATAAAAAACAATCACTTTCCCTGGCTCCCCGCGCTCCGACTCCCTCGCCGCTCCGCCTCCTCGCCTGTCCGGCCTCCCGCACGATTCTGCATCTTCTCGGCACGGGCCCGCGGGTGACGTCATCAGGCCGCACACGCAGCGTGATGACACCCTGCCTGTGCCGGAAACTGCGGGCGGCCGCAGACACCCGGAGTTCCACTGCGGAGCACGGAGCGCTCGCTCTGTGCCCCGCAGTGGTATCCCTTCACCTGTATGCGCTCCGGGAAGTCGCATGTAGGTGAAGGGATCGCGGACGTGCCCGGGCCAGCCGCAGCGCCCGGACACTGTGCGCTGTACTCGGCATTCAGCTGTATGCGCTCCCTGAGAGTCGCAATAAACTGAAGCGTCCCTGTCGGGCGCACGGGCCATCGCAGCTCCCGAGTGCCGACAGTGCCTCGAGTATAAGCCGAGATAGAGTTTTTCAGCTCATTTTTTGGGCTGAAAAACTCGGCTTATACTCGAGTATATACGGTATTCTATTTCTTCACAGAGAAAGCTCTACTGTTAGCTGTGATCCTTACAACTTAGTTAGATCAGAGACTGAAGATTTTATGTAGTTAGGTAGAGAATTTTAAAGGAGCATCTACCGCTGTAAAGTAACGGAGGGGAGCGGGGGGGGGGGGGGGGCCGCAAGCGAAACAGACAAGCTCTATAAAGAATACTGGGTTTAAAATTCACCAAGAACTTAGTGTGAGACATTGCACTGCAAAATGCTTTATTATTAAACAGTTTTCTATTGAAATATTTCCTGGATGGATTGGGCAGCCTGAACTTATATAACGAGACACAACTTTTCTAGTAGCTGCAGGACTCTTTGTTAGGGGCAAAACTCCACTTTTATTATCATTATTTCATTTCAGATAGGTGTTCTTTTTCAATTTTTTCCCAAATTCCAGCATTTGATGATATAGCCCACCTTGCAGTTAAATTAGAAACCGCAATTTTGTAGTCAGCACAGGTTGATAGGTGCCAAAAATACCTTTTATTATCCGAATACATTACAGATACGTGTTTTTTCACTTTGGTGCACTACAGCTTTGTTCATTGAGGCACCTTGCACTTAAATGTGAATACAGCAATTTTGTAGTCACCACAGGTGAATTGATAGGTGGCAAAAATCCAGTACGGCCACGCAGGAACCTTCAAAGCCTCAACCGTCTCACTCTCTCTGACTCTCTTGCACCTCTTTCCACTATCTCCTCATTTAATGACCCAGACGTAGCCACCACTTTCTACAACCACACAATCATCACCGCCCTTGACTCGGTCGCTCCTCTCACACACAACAGAACCCGCAAAATAAACAGACAACCCTGGCACACAGACTCCACCAAACAACTGAGGCGTGCTTCCAGAGCTGCAGAACGCCGCTGGAAGAAAACTCACTCCACTAATGACTTTGCCTTATACAAACAATCACTGCATACATTTAAATCTGCACTCACCTCAGCCAAACAGGATTACTTCACCACTCTCATATCTTCTCTGTCCCACAACCCCAGACAATTATTCAAAACCTTCAACTCTCTTCTCCGTCCACCAACACCTCCTCCCCCATCCCTCCTTTCAGCAGACAACTTTGCCACTCACTTCCTTCAGAAGATCAAACCAATCAGAGAAGCTTCAGCCCCAGTCCCCACCATCCTCCCTTACCCTTGCAAACTGCTCTTCCCCTTAACTTGCTTCCCCACAGTCACTCATGACAAGCTTTCCTCTTTACTGTCCAAATCCAACCTAACTACCTGTAGTCTTGATCCGCTGCCATCACACCTCATCCCTGACCTCGGTGCTCCTATCATCCCAGCCCTCACCCATCTCTTCAACCTATCAATAACCTCTGGCATCTTCCCTTCTGCCTTTAAACACGCTACTATCACTCCAATCCTAAAAAAAACAACCCTTGACCCCTCTTCTCTGTCCAACTATCGCCCCATCTCACTGCTCCCTTTTGCTTCCAAACTCCTCGAGCAGCACGTCTATCTTCAGCTGTCCTCCCACCTCTCCTCCAACTCTCTTCTTGACCCACTACAATCTGGTTTCCGACCCCATCACTCTACCGAAACCGCCCTAACCAAAGTCACTAATGACCTAGTAACTGCTAAAGCCTCACGCCACTACTCTGTGCTCCTCCTCTTAGACCTGTCCTCTGCCTTTGACACTGTCGACCATTCCCTCCTGCTACAAATCCTCTCCTCCCTCGGCATCACAGACTTGGCTCTTTCCTGGATCTCCTCGTACCTCACTGATCGGACATTCAGCGTCTCTCATTCTCGCTCCACCTCCTCCCCCCCGGCCACTCTCTGTTGGTGTCCCCCGAGGGTCAGTCATGGCCCACTACTCTTCTCTATTCTACACCCTTGGCCTCGGTCAGCTCATAGCCCTCACATGGCTTTCATTACCACCTATATGCTGATGATACCCAACTCTACATCTCCGGCCCAGACGTCACTTCTCTACTCTCCGGATCCTGACTGTCTGTCCTCCATTTCCTCCTTCTTCTCATCACGTCTCCTAAAACTAAATGTAGAGAAACCCGACCTCATCATCGTTCCACCCCCCAACTCCCCCCCCGCCCCTGATCTCACTACTACCGTCAAGGGCTCCACACTCTCACCGGTCCCACAAGTCCGCTGCCATGGGGTAATCCTAGACTCTGGTCTATCTTTCAAACCACACATCCAAACCCTCACCTCTGCCTGCCGCCTCCACCGGAAAAAACATCTCTCGCATCCGCTCGTTCCTCAACTCTGACACTACAAAAATGCTGGTCCATGCCCTTGTCATCTCCCACGCCTAGACTACTGCGCCCCCCTTCTCTGTGGCCTCCCCGTCTAGCACCCTTGCTCCCCTCCAATCCATTCTTAACTCTGCTGCCGTCTTATCCACCTCTCTCCTCGCTACTCCCTCTGCATCTCCCCTCTGCCGATCCCTTCACTGGCTGCCCATCGCCCAACGAATTCATTTCAAGCTACTAACCATGACCTACAAGGCTCTCCACGACCTCTCCCCTCCATAACATCTCTGCCCTACTTTCCAAATATCTCCCCTCACGCAATCTCCGCTCCTCTCAGGACCCTCTCCCCTTATCTGCTCCCACACAACCGTCTCCAAGACTTCTCCCGTGCTTCACCCACACTCTGGAACTCACTGCCCCAACACATCAACTCTCCTCCCTCTCACCACCTTCAAAAACAACCTGAAAACCCATTTCTTCAGGCTTGCCTACAAACCCTCACTAAACTTGCACTACTTCCTCACATTACATGTCGCCCCTCACCTCCTGTCTCTTTCCCCCTCCTTGTAGATTGTAAGCCCTCGCGGGAAAGGGTCCTCTCTCCCTCTGTCGGCCAATTGTCATTGTTCACTTGTCATTGAAACTCGTTTGATTTATGTAGTGTATGTAGCCCCCCGAATGTACAGCGCCCTGGATTCAATGGCGCTCTAAAATACTTAATAATAATATAATAATAATAAAAAAATACCTTTTATTATCCGAATACATTTCAGATACATGTTTTTTCACTTTGGCGCAGGCCATCTTTGTTGATAGATCTACTTTGCAGTTAAATTTGAATACAGCAATTTTGTAGTCACCACAGGTGAATTGAAAGGTGCCAAAAATACCTTTTAATATCCGTACATTTCAGACATGTGTTTTTTTCACTTTTGGTCAGTCCAAGTTTTGTTGATAGATCTATTTGAAATTTAAAAATTTGAATCCAGCAATTTTGTTTTGATTTGAGGGATTTTGAGAATACTGTGATTTGCCGTCTTTTAAATAAGAAAACTTTCCAAAACTCTTCCATACCTTCTCAAATTTTTATATTTCTGAACATGGAGCGAAAATAACGTGGTAAGCGAGCAAAAATGGGGTAGGACATGGAGGTAGAGGTACGAGAGAAGGTGCTCCTTCCAGTGCTGGCGACAACACGCATGCCAGCGGATCGTCAGTTGCAGGACCGTCCGGCCTGTAATCGCTGTGTCAGGGCCCTGTGAATCTCAGTAATGAACACCGTCGCCAATCTGTCCTTCAGGGGTTAATGCAACCTGCATCAAGCATCTTACCTCCTCGTCCTCCCAGTCACGGCCACAAATTTGTCAATCAGCATCACCAGCAACCTTTCCAACATGAAGCAGCCCAAATGTCAACTCTTGTACCCACCACTGTGGATATCCATTTTCTGAAGACCTCTTTGATGACAAAATGCGATTGGGGTCAGAAGGCATGTTAAAGATCAAGAGGCCAAAGAGGAGATTTTCTCTGCTCTGACGCCCCATTACTGTTTGCCATCAGAGGAGGAGAAGGAAGCTGGTCAATCGGCAAAAATCCCGGGCGGTCGGCAACGCCTTGCAGTCCCTCTTGCTTGTAGCCCGCATTTCCTGGATGCAGAATGTCAGGACAACGAAGTCACCTGTGTTGATGATGATGATGACGACATTGCGGATCCAACGTGGTCTTTTCAGCAGAATTTGCTTGCAAGCGCTTCATCACTGCACGAGGAGGAAGACGATGGGGTAGTTTCAGTACGGGTTCCGCCTCAAAAAGTGAGAGGGCGGTCGCAGAAGTCCGCTGATATGATTCCGCCAGCCACAGTCAGTGCAAACCCCGCTCCTCGCTTATCGCCGTCAAAAAGGTCCTGGACCTGTCAAGCCTGGGCCTTCTTTGAGCAACCCCTCTGATTACCCACGATGTCATATGCCCCCTTTTGGCCGTAAACGCATAAGTAAGGCAAGAACCTTAGGTGGTTAACCACCACCAACATGTCTATCCATGCAGCGAATGCATGAATTGAATGGGGGCAACACTTGGTCAAAAAAGGCCAGACCGACGCCGGCCTCCAACCACTGTCACACGCTCTGTCTCCGCCTCCTCCTCCGCCCCCCACCAAGCGTTCCTCAGCTGCCCATGTCTCTCAGAGTCATGATCAGGGATCAGCCTCCGCTTCACCCCTCCACCGTCGCCCGAGTCCCCACCACAACCACCAGAGACCCATCCTACCCCTTCTCCTCCCGCCAGTTTGATGACCTGCACGCCGTACAGCGGCCAGTCTAACGGCCAGTCTAGCAGCCAGCTTTCTGTCTTCCAGGTTTGGGAGCAGAAGAAACACTTTAACCCAAACCATCCCAAAGCCAAAAGCCTGAATGTCGGCATTGCCAGGCTTTTGGCCTTGGAAATTTTGCCTTTCCGTCTGGTGGACACAGATGGGTTCCGCCATGTCATGGCCCTTGCCTGCCCCCAATACCAGATGCCGAGCAGGCATTTTTTGCCAAAAAAAGCCATCCTGCCCTGGCCAGCCACGTGCATCTAAAATTTCAAGCGCGTTGCCCTGCATCTGTGGCCGGAAAAGCCCCATCTGACCACGGGAACACATGGACTAGTAACCACGGCCAAGGCCGCTATATCTCTGTGACAGCTCACTGGGTGAGCTGGGTGATGTCTCTGTGGGGGTGACGGTTGGCTTTCAGGTTTCGGCGCACGCTCTTCAAAACCGCAGGGATGGTGCGGGGTTTTCTTTCCCCAAGGTCCTCTGGTGGCATCACGTCCCCAAAGAAAACCGGGCCGGTTGAAATTAATCTGTCTTGGAGACTGTCCACACACGGGTCAGGAGCTGTGGATGGCTCTCCGCAATGAGACCGAGCGCTGGCTGGGTGCCAAGAACCTTGGAGCCAGGCAAGGGGTGTGCGAAAAACGGGCGAAATCTGCTGGCCCCCCTTTAAAAAACGGTAGGCTGGAGCACATCCCTTGCCGGGCACATGTCAATGAACCTTGTCGTCCAGAAATTTCTAAAGAGCTACCCGGGTCTGGACTGCCTGCTGAGGAAGGCTCGAAGTCTAAGTTCGCACTTCCGCCGTTCGCAACCCTGCTTCCGTCCCACCTGGCTGCGTTGCAAGAGTCAGCTCGGGCCTCCCCGTCAACCGTCTCATTGTTGATGTGGCAAACGCTGGAATTCCACCCTCCACATGCTCCAGCGATTGTGCAGCAGGCGCAATGCCATACGCAGTACGAAGTGACACAAAGGCCTGACAACAGCGTGGGAACCTCGGGGTTTTGAGCCAACGAGAGTGGAGGCAGGTGAAAGAGCTCCCGCAACCATCCTTGCCAGTTTTGAAAAAGCCACCAAAATGGGCAGTGCGGACGATGCCCTTGTCAGCATGAGCATTTTGGTGGATCTTAGTTCTGGAACGATCGTTGGACACTCTGAAACAACAGGTCCCTCCCCGCGACGGAGGAGGAGATGGACACAGATGCGGACACGGAGCCTTTCTCTCCGTCAAATCCACAAGGCCCGACAGGTTCACAATTTCGTCGGTCTTCATTAGACAGTGGTTCGGGGTCCAGAGCTGTGCAAGGTGGCGCATCAGCTCTCAGGATGCATCATCTCAGGGAAGTCAGGGCTGTGTTGAAGCTGTGCCGGAGGCAGCGGAGGAGGAGGAGGAGGTATTCCTAGACACCGACTTACCGACGTCCCTGCCTTGGAAAGAGGTTTGGCGCGAATTTGAGGCGGGGGAGGAAGATGAGGGAAAATCAGTTTGCTAGTGCCCCTCGACCCGAGGTTGGAAATCAAGCTCCATCTCTCCCCATGATGCTTGGATGCTCATTTCCTCCAACATGATCCTTGCATTAAGGCCATCAAAAAGAACAACAGTACTGGGTGGCCCACCCTCCTGGGTCCCCGGTACAAAACAAAACTCAGCACTTTCCTTCCACCAACCTAAATAGAGAGTAAAATGCAGGGAATGGAGACCTGCTGATGATCAACTGGGAGACCATCTGTTGCGTCTGCTTCACATTCCCCAAATGTCACGGTGGAACAACATCAGCGACGTGACAGCAGTAGAGTGCCAAGTAGCCGTAGCGGCAGCAGGGAGCAGGGAAGGGTGGCAGAAGCCTAATGGTGACCTCTGGCAATCTTTAAATTTATCACCTCACCAACGCATGCAATGCAGGGCACACATCCAACACCCCAGAGACCAGCTTAAGATCATGGTGCACGACTATCTGCGTCTCAACACCGATGTTTTTGTAGTGTTTTCCGGACCCAATAGACTTCTGGTATCCAAAATGGACGAATGGGCCCCAGCTCGCTCGCCACGCCATAGAGGGGGTTGTCCTGCCCAGCAGCCAGCGCATATCTGAGCGGACCTTCAGCACAGCCGGAGGATCATTACAGACAAACGCATCCGGCTTTCCACAGAAAAATGTGGATCGTTTGACTTTCATCAAGATGAATCAGGCATGGATCTCTGTTTATGTTGTGGCCCCAATTGCGAGGTCACCGATTAGTTGCCGGTCTACCTTCACATTCCTCTTCAAACAGAAATGGTCCTCTTGAAAACTTTTTTTTAAAATTATAATTTCTTACTGCAATTTTTATTCTCTTTTCTCAACAGTTCATTTTGCTGGTTTTGCTGTGAGGAGACTGTAAAAGACACCAAGGTTTCATGACAACACCGTATTCCATTTACCACTTTAAACTTTAGAAGTTTTCGCATTGTCAATGGTTTTGAGGTCATGTTGCAGTGAGATACAGCTAAAAATTTTGGTCCTTTGGAACAGAAATTTTGGCTTCTAAGTGGCATTTCTCCCTCACAATTTTTAATAGTGGCTGAGAAGTCATATTAAAAATTTTTTGGGGTCATGTGCTGGGATACAGCAATAATCATGGGCCCTTTGAAACAGAAATGTGGCTTCTAATGGCATTTCTCCCTCACAATTTTTAACAGTGGCTGAGAAGTCATTTTTAAATTTTTTGGTCATTTCTGCTTTGAAATGCAGCAATACTACAGGTCCTATTATAAGAAAATGTTGTTTCTAACAGACATTTGTTCTTCATAATTGTCCAAAGTGGCTCAAGGGTCATGCTTTGAATTTTTGTGGGCATTTTGCTGTGACATGCAGCTATACTACAGGTCCTATTATAAAAAAATGTTGTTTCTAACAGACCATTCTTCTTCTCAATTGTCAAGAGTGGCTCAAGGGTGATGGTGCTGTCAGAAACAGGGAATAGGTAGGACAAATGTTAATGAACAAAATATTGCAAAATGACTTGTTTTGCAAGATCTTTAACATAGCTATCAATCCCTTTATTGAGACAACCCATTTAATACAATTAAAAAAAAGAAACAAAGACATGGTGGGATTCCATTTTATTTTAAAAATGTGTTTTCTAGAATTAAACTACTAAAAAACTTGCTTGTACAAAATAGCTGGTAAAAAAATTCCTCTGAATTGTATTAGGGAGGTACAGGAAAACTTAAACCAGATGTAGCTTTTTCAGAGGACATGGAGACTGGAGCAAAGGACAGAGAACAAAGTACAGAGACAATTTCCTCCAGCACGTTGAGTAAAATGAAAAAAAAGAATGCCAAGATAAAGGGGCACCTGGGTGTAACAGGAGCGTTAACCACCAGTAATTCCAAGTGAAGCTCCAATTGGGCCACATTTATACGGAGGGCAAGCCTACCCAGGACAGGGACAGTATATGTCCAGTGAAACTAAAATGGTGGTTCAAAGACTCCTTTTTCCGGCACTTTTTTAATTTGGGGGTCAGACAGGTTAAAAGGTCATACTGCGGTCCGGGCAGGTATAGTTAATGTCCAGTTCAACAAAATGGTGGTTGAAAGACTCCTTTTTCCAGAACTTTTTAAACTGGGGTCATGCAGGTTTTGGGCTCATGCTGTGGCCCAGGACAAGGATATTCAATGTCCAGTTCAAGTAAAATGATGGTTCAAATCATACTGCCTTCTGGGACTTTTTAATTTGTGGGTGATGCAGGTTTAAGGGTCATGCTGTGGTGCAAGACAGGGATAGTGAATGGTCTGTGATTTTTTTTCTGTGGCTTTTATAACCTAAGTGTGTTGCCTAAGATGTAGCACTTATCCATTTGACTGTTGTGGATGTTAATTCCAGCTTCTCCAGCCCTGTTTGGGTGTAAGAATGAAGGTGTTGTTGCTCTCCCATAGACTTTAATGGTCATCGATCATAATCTACCATCGACCATCGAATATCTTGTCGATGATGGTCGACTATCGACCATCGACCGATGTCGATGGCCAACGTAATCGCTCAACACTAGTTAGAATAACGAAGTCACAGTCCAGACCTGAATCCAATCGAGAATCTGTGGAAAGAGCTGAAAACCGCTGTTCACAAACGCTCTCCATCCAACCTCACTGAGCTCCAGCTGCTCACAAACGCTCCATCCAACCTCACTGAGCTCCAGCTGTTCACAAACGCTCTCCATCCAACCTCACTGAGCTCCAGCTGTTCACAAACGCTCTCCATCCAACCTCACTGAGCTCCAGCTGCTCACAAAACGCTCTCCATCCAACCTCACTGAGCTCCAGCTGTTCACAAACGCTCTCCATCCAACCTCAATGAGCTCCCGCTGTTCACAAACTATCTCCATCCAACCTCACTGAGCTCCAGCTGTTCACAAACGCTCTCCATCCAACCTCACTGAGCTCCAGCTGTTCACAAACGCTCTCCATCCAACCTCACTGAGCTCCAGCTGCTCACAAACGCTCTCCATCCAACCTCACTGAGCTCCAGCTGCTCACAAACGCTCTCCATACAACCTCACTGAGCTCCAGCTGTTCACAAACGCTCTCCATGCAAACTCACTGAGCTCCAGCTGTTCTCAAACGCTCTCCGTCCAACCTCACTGAGCTCCAGCTGTTCACAAACGCTCTCCATCCAACCTCACTGAGCTCCAGCTCTTCACAAATGCTCTCCATCCAGCCTCACTGAGCTCCAGCTGCTCACAAACGCTCTCCATCCAACCTCACTGAGCTCCAGCTGCACACAAACGCTCTCCATCCAACCACACTGAGCTCCAGCTGTTCACAAACGCTCTCCATCCAACCTCACTGAGCTCCAGCTGTTCACAAACGCTCTCCATCCAACCTCATTGAGCTCCAGCTGCTCACAAACGCTCTCCATCCAACCTCACCGAGCTCCAGCTGTTCACAAACTCTCTCCATCCAACCTCACTGAGCTCCAGCTCTTCACAAACGCTCTCCATCCAAACTCACTGAGCTCCAGCTGCTCACAAACGCTCTCCATCCAATCTCACTGAGCTCCAGCTGCTCACAAACGCTTTCCATCCAACCTCACTGAGCTCCAGCTGCTCACAAACGCTCTCCATCCAACCTCACTGAGCTCCAGCTATTCACAAACGCTCTCCATCCAACCTCACTGAGCTCCAGCTGCTCACAAACGCTCTCCATCCAACCTCACTGAGCTCCAGCTGTGCACCAAGGAAGAATGGGCAAGAATTTCAGTCTCTCCATGTGCAAAACTGATAGAGACATACCCCAAGCGACTTGCAGCTGGAATCGCAGCAAAAGGTGGCACTACAAAGTATTAACTTAATGGGGCCGAACAATATTGCACGCCCCACTTTTAATTTTTTTTTATTTTTTACAAAAGTTGTTGATTCTTCACAAAAAAATTTAAATGTTATATCTTTATGTTTGAAGCCTGAAATGTGGCAAAAGGTTGAAAAGTTCAACGGGGCCGAATACTTTCACAAGGCACTGTATATAAAGGTATAAAGGTACTATATTTTGCCATTATATATAGTCTGCAATGGTCTGCAAGGTGCGGCCCTCCAGCTGTTGGGAAACTACTACTCCCATCATGCATTTATAAAAGCTATATCAGTGAGCTTGATGGCAGTTTCCCAGGTGGAAAGGTGCACTTTGCAGACCATTGATATAGAGTATGATGTTGGTTCTGTTTGGTACACTTACCTGTAACACTCACGTGCCACCATAATCTCTCTGCTTTCCTGTGATATTTGTAGCTCTGGAAATCCCTGACATAAGTGTTGCTTGAATCAGTCCCTAATCAGTTTGACACTGATTCAACCAAATGTGTGAAAAAAATTCAGGTCTGGGACATCCTGAACCAGAATTTTTTTATTCTGACCCAAACCCTTAAAGGAACTACAGGGTTGTCTGAATGGTGACGTAAGTAAAGACACAGGACTGCTGCAGCAGTGATATCCTGATTCAGACTGGAGAGACCCAATGCCAAAATGGAGGAGCAGAGAAAGGTGAGTATATGGCTTTTTTTTTTTTTTTGGTTATTGAGCTTCCAGGAGTTTCCTATTATATTTTTAGAAGAACCAGACGCCTCCTGTAAAGGGATATTCCAAAGGTGTTAACTGCTTGTTAATCCATTGGAGATGATCAAAAACATAAAATACCCCAAACACCTGACTTTATAAAGCACTTGTTCCAGCGCCAGTAACTCTTAAGTGTTTGCCTGACCCTGCACCTATCAGAAGGCCACAGTGGTCTCTTGTTGGATATACCGCACATGACCCCTGCAGTCTATGATTAGCTGCAGGGTCACATGAAGAATGAATGGTAACATTGTTGACTTGGATTATCAAGACCGGCCACGACTGGAGAAATTGGGTTTTCAAGTCAAGGATTTTTTTGTTTAATTTTTATTCATTCCCGACAGACTAATGAGTAGCTAAGAAAGGGAAGATCTCTCCTTAGGGAGAGCGCCTATATAGGCGTGTGGAGATTCGAAATTGCCTTTTGCACTCCACAAAGCATCTGCATATCACAAGGCATTATGGGAAAGGAGCTGAGAAGCTCAAGCGCCCTCTGTTGGATGTAACAAATCCTCAATTTGCTTTTGACCCACTGGGTCTTTGGAAACAGCTAGTACTTTTGGAAAACTTCTTTAACCCAGTCCTAATCCTGATTGTGAGCATAACACTGACTCTGCCAGCTGCTCTACTTATTTAACCTGAGTTTTGGTTTTCTGCAAGCAACTTCTAAATGCTGAGATCTGTTGCTGTACAGGTGCACATGATAGAAGGAGTGCAAATAGGTTTGACTCTATAATAAAGCTTACTATAGCTAAGATTTTTTCTAGCGCAGCAATGCTTGGAAGTTTGTGAATCTTAAATTTTTTTTAATATTACTGAATTAATTTGTCTTAAAACTAGGCCAATTTTTCACATATGTCCCAAACTAGATAAAGAGAACCAAATCAAACAAAGGAGTCAAAAATATTAGACCTGGTCATTTATCTATTGAGGAAAATGATCCAATATTACATATCTCTAAAGGGGTTTTCTCATTTCAAAGATCATAGTTCAACAGGTGGGGACGAAAAATCTAAGCTTTTAGGCCCTTGGTTACCATAAGCAAAGTGCTATGGTTTAAGTGAATGGGCCATTTGTTTAATTCTTGGAAGTGAGAGAGAGCTCCGGTCGGGTTACGCCCAGGTCCTGCACCAGTCGTATTCGGGAACGCACGTCAGAAGGAGTAGCAGGGGATAGGCTGTGTATGGGAGGGAGCAGGGACTTGTGTGCACGGAGATGAGTTGCGCTCCTGGTCGTATTCAGGAATGCACGTGAGATGGAGGTGAGAGGGAGAGAGAGTGTTTTTACGTGTGCGGGGTTTCCTTGACAGCAATCAGTCGACATGTGCGGTGCATTGTTTGCTGCGTTCACTGACCGCAATCAGTGGTCCTGCAGCAGAGAGGGATCTTGTGCAGTCCCATGTAAACACAAACAGATAAAGTGTATAGTTTTGTTCTGCAGATCTGTAGAGGTCAGAGGTGTAATAATCTGCAGGATATATCACTATGTGTCAGAGAGAGAGAGAAAAAATATCACCCATCTTTCCCACAATCCTGGATGTCAAATGCCCATTCTAGTTACAAAGTATAGAGAGAGAGTGAGATATACACTATGGAGTTACACTTAGATTTTCACTTCCAATGATTTCTTAGTCTCCGACAGCTGAGTATCTCTCCCCACTCCCAACCCCCCCCCCCCCTCTCCCCGCTCACACAGAATGAATTCTCACGTGCACACGTGTATGCAGAATGATGATACTCCCTGCTGGGAGGAGAAACACGCCCCTCCATTTCACAAGCTCTGCTTAGCAACCGATATAAACAGCTGCCAATGATGAAACGATAAAACCCCTTTAAGTGTGTGAACCTTCGCTTTCAGAATCTAGTATGAACCCTTTATGCAGCAATAACTGAATCTTAACATTTCCAGTAATTGGTGATTAGTCCTGCATATTGGCTTGGAGGTCTTTAAGGTCATTCTTCTGTACAAAACAGCTTAAATTCAGTTATGATGGTGGTTTCCTCTCATGAACAGCTCGCTTCAGGTTCTTTACAACATTTTTATTGAATTAAGGTCAGGGCTTTGACTTGGCCATTCAAAAACCTTAACATCATTATTCTTTAACCATTCTCAGGTAGAACAATCTGTCTTGCTGCATAAACCCCGTTCTCTTGAGATTAAGCTCACAGACAGATGTCCTGACATTTTCCTGGGCCAGTTGCAGCAAAACAGGCCCAAACCATGAAACCACCACCACCTTGTGTCACAGGTGGCATGATCCATTATACTACCAGCAACCTGTGTCACAGATGGTACATCCATGTTATTACCACCACTGGGTGTCACAGATGGTATGATCCATGACACTACCACCATCCTGTGTCACAGATAATGTGATCCATAATACTACCACAGCTGTGTGTTACAGATTGTATGATCCATGACACTACCACCACCGTGTGTCATAGATGGTATGATCCATTACACTACCACCACCATGTGTCACAGATGGTATGATCCATTACACTACCACCACTGGGTGTCATAGATGGTATAATTCATGACATTACCACCACCGTGTGTCACAAATAGTATGATCCATGACACTGCCATCACTGTGTGTCACAGATAGTATGATCCATGATACTACCACCGCTGGGTGTCACAGATGGTATGATCCATGACACTACCACCATAGTGTGTCACATATGGTATGATCCATTATGCTACCACCACCGCGTGTCACAGATGGTATGATCCACGACACTACCACCACCGTGTGTCACAAATAGTATGATCCATGACACTACTACCACCATGTGTCTTAGATGGTTCTTTTTGGAGAGCAGCAGCTTTCTCCTTGCGGTCCTGCCATGTACACCAATGTTTTTCAGTGTCCTCCTGGTAAAATGTGTAGTGTGTGATTCACGTTACGCGTTTTTTACATTGATGTCCATACAACAGCTGTGTTGTACATTGTTTTTCGGAATGTATTTCGGAAATTACACCCAAAATACGAGCAAAAATTCAGCCCAAAAGCCATGTGAACACCCCCTAAAGGTTCACATACTTTTTTCCACACACAAATATGAAATTTTATATCCTTTTCTCAATAAATAAATGATTAAAAAAAGTCTAATATTTTTTACTTATTTGATTTGATTCTGCTTTAAAGATTTGTATGAAAATTTGATGTGGCTTTAGGTCAAATTTATGCAGAAATCTAAAAAAAATGCTTAAGGGTTCAGTAGTTTTCAAACACCACTGTCCATGTAGGATAAATTAGGGATTTTTTTGCTGTAGAAATCTATACCAGTAATGTCTGTATCATTATAAGATGTGGAGGACACGGACTGTTTGCTTATGACAGTAGTATAGTAAGATTTCTGGTGACTGTGAAGTTGTTTGCTCTTCTCCATTTCTACCTCCTGTTGGGTCACCCGGACCATCTAAATGTCCAAACCTTCAGTGCCTGTTACTCATTTTCCATTGAAATCAATGGGTTGTCTGCAGGCCCAGACTGCCCATAGGGCAAAGCCAGCATTTGCCCAGAGGGCCGCTGGGGTTCGGGCCGCAGGGTCGGCTCGGAGCGCCCGCCGAGGGGGCCGGTGTTTCCCCCCGGCGGGCCCCAAGTGCCAACGCACGCACAGGGGCCGCAATGGTCGCATCTGCAACCGGACCCCTGTGCCAGGGGGCCAGCAGGCACCCCTCGCCACACGGCCGGGTCACCGACCCAGCCATGCAGATATCATGGCCGCCGCCTGCACTGCCTGGTGTAAGCAGCGGCCGAGGCTGAACAGCTGGGATCTACTGATCCCGTCTGTTCAGCTCCCAGGAGGCCGCGGGGCAGGTGCGCGATGTGAGGACGTCATCGCGTGCCTGCTCCGCGACATATCCCAGGAAGCCAGTGCCCGCTCCGGAGCAGGTGAAGAGGAGGGGACAGCGGGTGAGTATTTTTTTAAAACTACTTACTGTCCCTGGCTACCTACCCATACCCTGCCCTGGCTGCCTATACCCTGCCCTGGCTACCTATACCCTGCCCTGGCTGCCTATACCCTGCCCTGGCTGCCTATACCCTGCCCTGGCTGCCTATAATAGCCCTGGCTACCTATACCCTGCCCTGGCTGCCTATAATAGCCCTGGCTACCTATACACTGCCCTGCCTACCTATACACTGCCCTGGCTGCCAATAAACTGCCCTGGCTGCCTATACACTGCCCCTGCCTGCATGTAGACCGGCCCTGGCTGCTTATAAGTGGCCCTGCCTGCCTACATACTGGTCCTTGCTGCCTGTAAGTGGCCCTGCCTGCCCATATACCGCCCCTGCCTACCTATATACTGGCCCTGTCTGCCTCTAAGTGGCCCTGTCTACCTATAAGTGGCCCTGTCTGCCTGTATACTGTCCCTGCCTGCCTGTATACTGTCCCTGCCTGCCTACATACTGGCCCTTGCTGCCTATAAGTGGCCCTGCCTGCCTGTATACTTTCCCTGTCTGCCTGTGTACTGTCCCTGTCTGCCTGTGTACTGTCCCTGTCTGCCTGTGTACTGTCCCTGCCTGCCTACATACTGGCCCTGCCTACCTACATACTGGCCCTGCCTGCCTACATACTGGCCCTGCCTGCCTAATGGGGGTCTACCTATTTACATGCCACTTATCTGACATTTTTTTAATTTCTAATTTTTAGGGTCTAACTTACACTGTTTGGGGAATTGATAGGAAAGTGCTGGAAAAGAGAGGAGTCTAAGATGTATTTGTGGTAAATTCTACAGGGACGAGTAGTGACCACTAGAAGAAGACATTGCATGCTGTACCGGACAGAGAAAGAAATGGAAGAAAACAACTCATCAGGGAAGACATCATGGAGGTTTGGGTCAGATGGAGAAGAAAAGGAGAAGAGAACAACTCCCATCAGAGATGACGTCTCCTGTGAGTCCCCGCTGTCAGGGGTAAGTTTACTTCTGTGTTGAATCAGTGCTATATTCATGTGATGGTGACCTGACTACTGGGGATGTGATTGGTGGGGTTGTAGGTTATGCTGGTGCTTATGTAGTGTCAGTGTGGGCTTGTCCCTGATTGTAAAGCAAGTGCACACCTGACTCTGTGATGAGGGGTTTCTCTGCACCACTGTTTCTTTCTTGCTTGTGTTTAGGGGGCTCTCACACGGAGCATTTTTTGTGCATTTTTTTATGCGTTTTTTTGTGCAGAAATGTTCAGCATTAACTGCTCTGCCTTTCTGCACAAAAACGCACCAAAAATACATAAAAAACTCACCAAAAATGCTCAGTGTGAAAGCACCTTTACAGTGTTGTTTATTTTAGAAAGTGGCGAGGTGCGAGAGGCATTTTGTAAGCGGATATTGTATGTGGGCTGGTGGTGGCTTTGTGCCAGGGCTGATTTTTATTCCCAGTCCGGCCCTGGTTGTCTGTGTAGAGCATTCGTACAGAGTCCTTCAGCCATAGAGACGCTCTTTGCCAGTATCTGCTCTGGTAAGTAGTTGAGAATCCTTAATAGAGGAGTGTAAGAAATGCACCGAGATCCTTCACCCGATGAAGGAAACAGCATTATGGGTCCCTGGACAGAACACTGCAAGGGGCCCTGTCCAACTACATGACATCACACCGGGTCATAGATCTAGCCACCCCCAAACACACCCATATTATCAAGCCACTGGCAGCCTGCAGTCTACAAGACTGTTTGGCAGAGCAGGGAGCTTTGACTTCCTTCTCCACCATGTTTTTATTTGTTTGCACGTCCTAAAAACACACAAACCATAAAATAAGCAAAGCCAACAAAAGGATCCATGGTGTGTTTCTTGTATTCCTCGGACATACATATCCCACTTGGGGCCCCTATATTTGTGGGGCACCTAGGCAACTGCCTGGTGTGCCCAATGGAAAAGATGGCCCTGTTCCTGACTGGGCCGTTTTCTCCCTTCCTGACCAGACACATCTTCGTTTTCCATAGTACACGCGGGTTTGAACACTATAACACTTTCTCATACCCGGTTGCTCATTGACCAACTCAAGACATCTGTTGCGTCTTATTCACATTCTAATGTCATGGTGGAACAACGTCAGCAACGTGAGAGCAAAAGAATGGCAAATAGCAGCAGCAGCAGGCAGTGTGGCATGAGCGCAATGATTAACATTTTTAACTCGGTTTTTACCACCTCACCAACGCCTGCAAGGCAGGTCAGCATTCGGACACATGGAAACCGCTTTCAGACCATGGTCCATGACTACCTGTGGCTCAAAACCGATGTTTTTGGGCTTGATCTGAACCCATTCAACTTCTGGGTGTCCAAAACGGATGAATGGCCTGAGCTTGCTCGACACGCCATAGAAGTTTTATCCTACCCAGCAGCCAGCGTTATCTCGGAACGTACCTTCAGCACAGCTGAATCCGTCTTTCCCCTGACAATGTGGATTGTTTGATATTTTTAAAAATGAATCAAGTGTGGATCTCTGACGATTTTGTTGCCCCGGCTGCCAATGTCACTGACTAGTAAACTGTAGCACGACTAGTAAACTGCATCTTAAATCTATAAACCGTTTAAGGCCCCATACAACCAAATCAAATGGGGCCCCCACCCATTACTAATTCCTATTTTTTTAACATATTTGTTGGCCCCTTTTTGTTTAGGGCCTAAGTTAGGAGTACGGGGGGTAGCAGCCGCTACCGAGCCTTGCATCCTGAGGTGTTCCAAAAGCCCCTTTGACACATAAGAAGACACCGATATTGGAAATGGCACATGGTAACTGGCCAATAGGGCAGTATGTCAAAGGGGCCCAGTAGCAGCTGCTAGCGCTGCACCTCCTATAGCTGCTTGCAAGCTGTCCTCATCTTTTCATTGAAAGGAATGAAGTATTTTAGCCTGTGAATTTTTTCTGTCACTCTTAGAGCCAAATTGTCTTCACTAAGTTGTTCCACGTATCCAGGTTACTGTTATGGAAGGTAATTGCGGCTTCTCCTCACCTGTGTTAGGCCATGTTCACATGGCTTAATTGCGGGGCGTAATTACACCCCGCAATTACTCCGTGTGGATGGGGGCGGGGCAGGAGCGGAAGCGGGGGGCCGGCACCTCGCCGGCCCATAGACTATCATTACTAGCGGCGCGTATACGCTGCTAGTAAATGACATGTCACTTATCTCCCCCCGTGGCGGATTCGCTGAGCCGGGAGAGGAGACGTAATCCATAGTCCTCTATGACAACTGTGATTACCGTAATGACTGGGACGTATTTCAGCCCGTAATTCGCACAGTACACTGCGAATTACGGGCTGAAATACGTGCCCAAATAAGCCGTGTGAACACGGCCTTAGTCATCATCTCCCATTGACTTTAATAGGGTTCAGCGTTCAGTCCGAATGTCTAAAAATTCTGGGTTCGGACCGAACACAAATTTTTTTAGTGCTCGCTCATCTCTAATCACGACAAATGCCAGATATATAATAGTCCAGGAGGTTACAATGAAACTTTACGTAACCTCTAAGAAATTGAAGGCCTGCAGGAATAATCAACAATTACCAGAAATGTTTAGATACAATTATTACTGCACAAGGTCTTTTAGGTCATATGTGAAATTTTGTTGTAAATTTAGGTAGACATATAGACAATTGCAAAGGAAAGTTCACAAACTTTCAAGCACCATTGTAGCACCATACCAGCACAATCATTTAGTCAGCTAACTGATGATGGTAACAGGAGTCCCTGAAAAACTCTTGAAATTCAAAATATTCAAGATAGATCCTTTTCACCCTTAGCCTTGAGTATTCGGTAGTGGCACCTTTGGCACCTGAGTCTCTGTGAATAGGTTCCAGACATCAGATGAGGTTGCTGCTTTTTTACCCTATACCATTTTGGAATACTGTTCAAGTTCTGTGCTTGTGACTTGGGAAATTTAATTGAATGACTCCAGGTAAGCTTGGTGTTAGGATATTGACTTGGCCACTAAAGGATATTTACCTTGTTCCTACTTAAAGGGGTTTTGCCATGATGTAAAACTGACGTGGGAAGCTTGCAAATGAAATAACAAACATTTCACCATTCTTTATTATTAAAAATTCTGCACCATTTTTGTTTTAGCTGCCCCTTTAGTGATCCATTGTTTACAGCTCATCTCCACGGGATACGACCAGGGATGAAAGCTCCTCACTCCTGGTCACACATGCTCAGACATCACCTCACCTCTCAGGCAGCTACTGAGTGTTCAAACCCCAAGTGCTATCACTCTACTCCCGTCCTCTGTCCTACTTAATAATTAGTCAAACAGTACAAATAAATAAAAAAGAAACCTCAATGAGGTTTTTGCATTGATAAAGAGAAAAAACAAAACAAAACACAGGTTTGGTTCCTGTAGGGATTTGAACCTAGGACCCTTGTGTTGTGAGGCTAAAATTTTACCTCTCAGCTACTCACAATGCTTTACATAAACAGACCTTTCTTTGACTAGAGAGAGGAAAGGCCTGGTGATGTCATCCTGCTGGGTCTGAGCACACAGAGCTGAAGAGCTGGATACAGGAGGCATGAAATGAGATCGTGGCAAAACCCCTTTAACAACTTCTGTATAGCATTGACTTTATGTTTGAAATAGCCTAAAGTCTGGAAAAAGTGCAGTTCTCCTGTAGATTGCAGCTGCTTATATAGTACATAATAGGGCAATATACTGTATGTATAGGAAATCACCAACGGACTTGTCTTCTATTAACAATTTCCTTCATCTTGTCTTCAATGCAACCTTCCTAATTAAAGCAGACGTGTTACTCAACTTTGTACTTTGACCATTTATTAACCAACATTTCGAACATAATAAAAATTAGAACGTACCCTACCGTTCAAAAGTTTGGGGGTCACCCAGACAATTTTGTGTTTTCCCTGAATACTTTTATTTATCAAATGAGTTGTAAAATGATTAGAAATATAGTCCAGACATTGACAAGGTTAGAAATAATGATTTTCTACTTCAAACTTTGCCTTCGTCAGATAATGATCCCTTTGCAGCAATTCCAGCATTGCAGACCTTTGGCATTATAGCTGTTAATTTGCTGAGGTAATCTGGAGAAATTTCCCCCCATGCTTCCAGAAGCCCCTCCCACAAGTTGGATTGGCTTGATGGGCACTGTTCCAACAACAGCTCAATGGGGTTGAGATCTGGTGACTGCGCTGCCACTCCATTACAGATAGAATACCAGCTGCCTGCTTCTTCCCTAAATAGTTCTTGCATCATTTGGAGGTGGCTTTGGGTCATTGTCCTGTTGCAGGATGAAATTGGCTCCAATCAAGCGCCCCCCACAGGGTATGGCATGGCGTTGCACAATGGAGTGATAGCCTTCCTTATTCAAATCCCTTTTACCTTGTACAAATCTCCCACTTTACCAGCACCAAAGCAACCCCGGAGCATCACATGACCTCCACCAGCACCAACCCCAGAGCATCACATGACCTCTCCCAGCACCAAAGCCACCCCAGACCATCACATGACCTCCACCAGCACCAAAGCAACCCCAGACCAACACATGACCTCCACCAGCACCAAAGCAACCCCAGACCATCACATGACCTCCCCCCTCACCCACCCCATACGATCACATGACCTCCACCAGCACCAAAGCCACCCCAGACCCTCACATGACCTCCCCCAACACCAAAGCAACCCCAGACCATCACATGACCTCCACCAGCACCAAAGCAACCCCAGACCATCACATGACCTCCACCATGCTTGACAGATGGCATCAGGCTCTTCCAGCATCTTTTCAGTTGTTCTGCATCTCACAAATGTTCTTCTGTGTGATCCAAACACCTTAAACTTCAATTTGTCTCCATAACACTTTTTTCCAATCTTCCTCTGTCCAATGTCTGTGTTCTTTAGCCCATATTAGTCTTTTCCTTTTATTAGCCAGTCTCAGATATGGCTTTTTCTTTGCCACTCTGCCCTGTAGGTCAGCATCCCGGATTCGCCTCTTCACTGTAGACGTTGACACTGGCATTTTGCGGGTACTATTTAATGAAGCTGCCAGTTGAGAACCTGTGAGGCGTCGATTTCTCAAACTAGGGACTCTAATGTACTTGTCTTGTTGTTCAGTTGTGCAGCGGGGCTTCCCACTTCTCTTTCTACTCTGTTTGTGCTCTACTCTGAAGGGAGTAGTATACACCGTTGTAGAAAATCTTCAGTTTCTTGGAGATTTCTCACATGGAATAGCCTTCATCTCTCAGACAAGAATAGACTGTAGAGTTTCACATGAAAGTTCTCTTTTTCTGGCCATTTTGCGAGTTTAATCGAACCAACAAATGTAATGCTCCAGATTCTCAACTAGCTCAAAGGAAGGTCAGTTTTATAGCTTCTCTAATCAGCAAAACTGTTTTCATCTGTGCTAACATACTTGTAAAATATCCAATAGCTTTCTTACACAGTTAGCAAACACAATGCACCATTAGAACACTGGAGTGATGGTTGTTGGAAATGCTCCTCTATCCACCTATGTAGATATTGCATTAACAACCAGACGTTTGCAGCTAGAATAGTCATTTACCACATTAACAATGTAAAGAGTGCATTTCTGATTCATTGAATGCTAGCTTGCTAGCTGGTAGAGTACAAGGGTGCGTGGCTAAGCAATGGCCGAGTGAGGCCGCATCTTGATGAGCTCTTCGTTCTCCAGCGCTATACTCGGCAGAAACTTTGTGCATAATGGGGAAAGTCAGCAAGCGGCAGAATCCTAAGACCACACTTTGCACCAGCATGGACCAAGGGGAGATCGGAGCCTTCTTCTCCTCCATCAAGCACCCCAACCTACTGCTTGCAGTTATGACGGGGTATCCCCAAGATGGCTGGCACCTCGTGGTGCCTTCACCAACAGCTCTGGGTGGGACTTCCCCTCCAGACGCCGCTACGCACCTGTCTTCTCCACTGGCGACCCTGAGTGGCAAGTAGCGTAAACGTGGCTCTCCCTCTCTGTCAGAGGGTGGCGGAGGAGAGATAAGTGAGCAAACACAAACACCCCAAGCTCCGGATGCCTGCCCCGGCCAGAGCACATGCATAGAGATGGAGGAGCCTCCGCGCACCAGCATAACAGCCACACTGGAGGAGACAGCGGCAGTCACGGAGGCAGCACACAGCAGGAATCAGCTAAATGCTTATGAGCCCCTGCCCACCTCTACATTAGCTGCACCTTATAAGATGGTCCAGAAGGGATCTCAAGGGACACCTGATGCCCCTGACTGCCCCACACCATCCACGATAAGGGCACACATGACCCATTTGCCTCAGAGAGATTGTGCTGCCAAAAGTCTGCCTGCAACGGGCCTCTTGTGCCTGGGCCCCTAAACGCCTCTGCAAGCGGGAGATCCCCCCCTCCACACCTCAGCCTTCGTTCTGGAAACCTGAGGGAGAGACATCTACTTTCTTAAAGGGTCAGACCCCTCTGAAATACAGCTCATCAAGCCCCCCTCTGCCCTTTGAGGACATTAGACCACCAGGATCACCACAGTGGTCAACATAGACCTCTTGGGGGCTGTCACCAGCCCATAAGCTGCCATCAGCACCAGAGAGTTCACCAAATGCCCAGTCATCCCAGGGCCTTATGTCATAGCAGCCGCTGATGGGTGGACTGAGAGCGCAGCCTGTGAGGTCCCCACATATCCCAGTATATCCATCTGACAGCCTGGAGTGTACTCCCCCAATTTTTATGGTGCCATACCACCTACCTTTACAGGTGTATACCTCTTTCTCTACAGTTAACATGCCATCGTCTTCTGAAGAACAAAGATCGGTAACCCTGGCAGATATAAGACAGCTCCTGCAGTCACTTCCTTTCAGGGTAGACATCACCCTGCTCGCCAAACAAATGATTGACGAATGCAAACAAGAATTTTCTCATTTTTTTACAGAACTATCTTCTCTTCATACGAAAGTGGGGGAGCTTGACTAGGCCCAGACCCAGACCTCCACTTCTCTTGCTTCCATAATTAAAGAGGTCGCAGACCATACCGCCCAAATATTCTCACTGCAACAACACCTTGATGATATTGAAAACCACAGCTGACGTAATAATCTTCGAATCAGAGGTCTGCCGGAATCTATTCCTAACGCTAATTCATTCAAGGTGGTTTCCACTATCTTCAATGATCCATCAGGCAGAGTACACAGGGCTCTACGGCCTCCGAATCCTGATGACCCCCAGACCGCGTGATGTGATCTGTAGGGTCCACTTCTACACGATGAAGGAGGATATTCTCTTTGAGGCCAGATATCGTAAGTCACTGACATACCAAGAGTCTTAGGGCGACATGTATGAATTCGAATGCGTATTTTTTTTCTACTTGGCGCCGACACTCCAGATTTTTGGCGCATTACATAGAGCTTAGCGCGCCAAGCTTCTCTCAAGGTTTGGCTCATTACCCTCTATGCCCATACAAAGTTTGGCGCATTAAGCTCAATGTAATGCGCCAAACTTTGTATGGGCATAGAGTGTATTGCGCCAAACTTTGTATGAGCATAGAGTGTAATGCGCCGATCTTTGAGAGACGGATAAAGGCGCTTTGAAGTGAATTATTACAGTGTGAATTATTATTCAGTGTATAATGCGACTGAATGTATGAAAGTGGTTTTTGTGCGTTTAAAAATGGTGTCTAAAGTTCAATGCACCTCGTCTGTGTATTTGGCGCATAACGAAACTGTGGCGCATAAGTAATGCGCCAAACACGTATAAAGGCTATAGATAGGCTGGAAATAAAAGAAAAGTCATTAGAATAGAAACTATGGTACTGATCCTGCTTGGAGGACCAGAGGTCCCAGCAATGCCTGTGCTGTGCTGGCTCTTGCTGTATGTAGAATAAAGGTTGAGAGCAGCAAAAGTAAATTTCAAATTTAATGTAGTAAAAATTGTAAAAAATCTGAACCACATCATCAGTGGGTTATTTAATGTAAAATTAGTTTTAGATTCTATGAATTTTAAATACATTTTACAGGAGATATTTTTATATTTTTGGGATATTATAGATTTTTATATGATAACATCTTTTATTACATTTAAATAATTACATTTTATATAGTTTGATAATTATTAGAAATTACTTTTTATTATTGTACTGATATAAGTTGAGAAATAAGGGACATTTTTTGCCCTAACATGAAATCTAACCCACTTTTACTACATCAAATTAGAAAAATTTACTTTTGCTGCTCTCACCCTTTCTACATAAGGCAAGAGCCAGCACAGCACAGGTCTTGCTGGGACATGTGGTCCACCAAGCTGGATCACTACCATTGTTTCTATTGACTGACATGCTATTCTAATGACTTTTCTCTTATTTCCAGCCTATCTATAGCCTTTATACAAGTTTGGCGCATTACTAATGCGCCTAAGTTCCAAAATGCGGCAAACACACAAGCGAGGGGCGGGGGACTTTACACACCACTTACATGCATTCAGGCACATTATACACTGAATACAAGATGTAATAATTCACTTCGAAGTGCCTTCCTTCATCCGTCTCTCAAAGTTCGTCTCATTACACTCTATGCCCATACAAATTTTGGCGCACTACATAGAGCTTTATGCGCCAAACTTTGTATGGGCCTTGAGTGTAATGAGACAAACTTTGAGAGAAGTTTGGCGCATTAAGCTCTATGTAATGCGCCAAAA
This sequence comes from Phyllomedusa bahiana, assembly GCA_025379985.1. NCBI lineage: Eukaryota > Metazoa > Chordata > Amphibia > Anura > Hylidae > Phyllomedusa > Phyllomedusa bahiana. Next base: position 91,255 of record JAODAL010003259.1, read on the forward strand.
ATCTGGAGTGTCGGCGCCAAGTAAAAAAAAAATATGCATTCGAATTCATACATGTCGCCCTTAGATTAGAATCCTGCAAGATCTCTCCAGGCTTACTTTGGCTCAGAGGGCGGCCCTAAAACCTCTTCTGGATGCACTGAAAGAGAAAAATATTCCCTTCCACTGGGGGTACCCCTTCACCCTGCACATCCAGCCTAGATCATCCCCTCTGTGTTGCAGACACTTCATATTAAGGACCTGACCCTTCCTGAATGGCCTACCTTGTCATCTTTATCTGGGAGATATACTCAATGGAAGAGAATTAATCAGGACATTGCCGCCCCTTCCACCACGACCTCCCCTCGGGGAAATCGGACTGAGCACACAATGGGGGCCCCCACATCTAAAATTTAAAAAGGGCTTATACCTAGATCCCCCCCCCCCCAGATTGATGTTGGACTCCTCAGGGACCTGATGTAAATGGGGTCTGCTACCGTTATCACCTAGTCCTCATGATATATGTTGTTATGACTATTCTAGGATGGTCCCACTAAGAAGACCTATGCGAACTCTTTTCCCCTGTTTGCCCTAACTTCATTTAAGTTTTTTTACTTATGTTGGGATGGCGGTTTTTTATCTTGCATCTTTTTTCCGCTTATAAACGAGGTCTCCCTCCCCGCAAACCCTTTTTGCATTACCACTTTCCCACAGTAGGTGGAACTCCTGCCTTGAGTTTGCTCAACCCGCAGGATTCTTATATTTTACATACTCCTCTTGAGACAATGCACAGGTCGTTAGTCCTGCTTTTCGGTTCTTGCTTCTTTTTGTGTTGTTTTTTTTTTTCCTTTCCTTTTTTTTTCCTCTCCCTCCCCCCTCCTCACCCCTCTCCCCAATTATTTCTGTCTTTATCTTTTTCTAGATTGTGATTGACGCAGGAAAACTTACCTATTCCTGACGGGTTTTGGGCTTTTGCTATTTCTTGCTGGGCCCCTTCATATGGGTTTTTTGCATAGGCTTTTAAAAAGCAAAGGGCCAAAACACCGGGAAAAAGGACAAAAAACCCTACACACTTTCATCGTTGCAGGGAACAAATTGTGTGCTTCCAAGAAACCCATTTTAAGGTAGGGTGTGCGCCTAATATCAGGATTAAACATTACACATCTTGGCATTTTGCCAACTTCCTGGGGTCCAGGTCCAGGGGAGCGGCATGCTTTTTCCCCGATTTTGGGCCCACCAGATTCTTTAAAACCTTTTGCCCCGGGGAAGTACATTGTCTTAGCCCCTTTTAAAAAGGTGGACGGCCTTCACTATTTAAATCCCATGCTCCAAAACATGGTCCAGGCCAGTATTTTTGAAGCCCTGATTTATTATTATTATTATTATTTATTTTAAAGCGCCATTGATTCCAGGGCGCTGTACATTCGGGGGGGGGTTCATACATTCATAAGTAAAAGAGTACATGATAAGGGAAAAATGACAATTGGCAATTGATAACCCTCCCCCCCTATTGGGGGGCGGGAAACCTATGGGGGGACTTTTTGTCACCCTAACCCTTTCCTTGGTTTTTTCTCAGGAAGGGTGACCTTATCTTACTCGATCATTAAAAGGGTAAAGAGAGCGTTCCTCCAGTTTCAACTCTGCGACTATGGCGCACGTGGCGGTTATTCCCAAACCTGGGAAGGACTCGCAGTCCTGCAGGAGTTATCGCCCTATTTCCCTATTAAATGTGGACCTAAAATTAATTGCTAACAGAATCAATCCACTTTTGCAATCTATTGTCCACCCCTAACAGGGGGTGTATTACACTAACAGGGGTTGTATTACACTAACAGGGGGTGTATTACACCAAAAAAGGGGTGTATTTTCCAAAGGGGGTGTATTACACCTACAGGGGCTGTATTACAGTAATAGGGGGTGTATTACAGTAATAGGGGCTGTATTACAGTAGCATGGGTTGTATTACACCAACAAGGGGTGTTTGGAGGATTCAACATCCATTGGGACAAATTACCTTTTTTTTTCCCCCCATGGTCCTACAGCCGCTTTGGCTTTAATGGTTCAAAATCTGTTCCCGGGTTCGGCCCAGAGAGAGAGAATCTGGAACTAGAGGTTTTAGAGGTAAAATTTTTCAAAATTTATAAAAAACAGTGGCCTTGTACCCGGGAAAACCTTAAGCTTTTTTTCCCCTTTTTTATGCTAAATTATACAATCTCCCAGCCCCCTCCCAACCTAACCAGCCAGGAGTCTTCCCTCACCCCTCGCTATCAGATAAAATCTCAGATCCTGTCTTTAAGGCTCTGGAAGAGCCTTTTTTTCTCCTGGAGTTCGAGTCGGTCATGAAAAATCTCCTGGGTGGGAAAAGTCCACGGCCTGACGGCCGGAGTTATCACTCTATTTCCCTCTTAAATGTGGACCTAAAAATATACGCCAAATTAATTGCTAACAAAATCAATCCGCTTTTACAATCTATTGTCCACCCCCAACAGGGGGTTTATTACACCAACAGGGGTTGTATTACACTAACAGGGGCTGTATTACAAATAAAGGGGGTTATTATAAAAAGGTTTATTACACCAACAGGGTGTGTATTACACCAACAGGGGGTGTATTCAGTGCGGGGGGGGTTTCAGTGACTGTTGTATTCAGTAACATGGTTGTTTTTCACCAACGGCGGGTATATTACGCAAAAAAGGGGGGTGTATTACACCAACAGGGGGGTGTATTACACTAACAGGGGGTGTATTACACCAACAGGGGCTGTATTACAGCAACGGGGTGTATTACAGCAACAGGGGGTGTATTACACTAACAGGGGTTGTAATCCACCCTCTGTTACTACAATCCACCACCTGTTAGTGTAATATACCCCTGTTGGTTTAATACAAACAGAATCAGAAGAACAAAGTATTTGGTAATAATCTTTATTTACCTTTGCCTACAAGGTTAAAGCTAATCAGAGTGGTGAGAATACCCTTTAAGGAAAACATTTACCAACCATAATGTTAACGACTAAGGTCAGCCCAACCCATTAAATTTACTATTTTGCCATAGGGAAACTTAAACTTAAGTTTTTTTATCTGTAAAACACTAAAAGTAAACTTTTATTTTTTATAACGCTTAAAAACTCTATACACACTATTTAAAAACCCCTTTTTTTAGCTCCCAAAAGGGGTCCACCTCAACTTTGGGGAGTTCCCAATCTCTTTGGGCCAAAAAAATAAAGGCCCCCTTGGAAAAACCCCTCTGCAAGGTGAACTTTAGACAGAGATGAGAAATTTACAATTAAAACGATATCTGACCCGCCGAATGTTTTTAACCCCTTTAAACCCGCTCCATCAGGGGTTAGAGGTCCGATCACATGTGGTCTAAGCTCATTTCCTTTTATATCATGTTAGGTACACACCCTATTCAGGTGCTCACCAATTAGCCATCAGAGAATCCACAAAACCCACTCCCACTTCCGCTCTCCTGCACGCACACTCATAACATGTGTTGCTAAAGCTGCCACCATGCTCCCATAGACATCAAACCTCAGACAAATTCGTCATCTCCATAACGGGCTTGCGCCCTATCTTACCAAGCTGCCTGCGCCAACGCACTGTATCAATGGAGATATCAGCCCTGACTGTGATGGGCTTCCGTTTATTTTCTCTCATGTTATTGCATCTGTGTGGCTCACCTAGAACGGGCTAAGCAGAATAGGTGTTACATTCCACAGCATACTACCAGCTTTATCAACTCCCATAGACCCCTTCTCTTCCATGTCTAATATGCATATTCATTGGAAATATAAACTCCATTGCACTGTACACTATTGTCATTATCTTCCCATAAAGCACTTCTCCTTTAATTTAAAAATAATTTTTCCATTTTAAAAAAGCTAAAACCCTTTAATTTAAATACATATTCCATTGTCCCTGACACTATTTCTTATTTAAATTTCCAAAAACCATTTCTTTTTTTTTACATGTAAAAAAACCCATTTTTCTTTTAAATTTAAAGTTCAGGCCCTAGGGTTAAAGCCCCCCCTCCCTCTCGCAGTTTTCAACTCACACCTTCCCCTTTAAAAGATTTTTTCTTACGGGTTCAGGGCCTAGTTACCTAATTCTTTAATTTAACAATTTTGGGAAATGCAAAAAATGGGAGTTTGAAAAATAATATTAGTACCCTTTAAAAAACGCTATTGTATTGAAACCCAAATTGTGAGGAAAAAAAAATTTGCTAAAATTTCAGTCCTCCCCTCTAGCTAGACAAGTCAGCCCTTTCCCCCACCACAGGACAAACTCAATTTACATGTTAATCGGGCACAGCTCCTTCCCCAATCCCTCGTAGGAAGTGCCACAGCATGGGGTCCCCCCCATAAAAAGACCCTCAGAATCAAATTTTAAGAAACTGAACAAATGTTTTCCCTTTTTTTTTTTTCAATGACTTAAATTTCAATCAAACCCAGTCGGGTCTCTCCGATTTTTCATATCGATTCTTAGGCGATCCTCTAAAAACGGGTGCAGGGGGGGGGTTCATATCGCAAAATATGGAGCCCCCGCACAAAACCAAGCCCTTTTTCCCCGGTTTTCCCCAGGACGCATGGGGACTGAGATAACGGGAAACCGGCCTAGGGGGCCCATAAGATAAGCATTTTGAAAACCCAGGCGTCGGGAAGGCCCAGACAGTTCTGATGGTACCCCAAACCGGTGGTTCTGGGGCCAAAGCCCGCTAAAGTTATAGTCCTTTTTTGGTTTTTGTTTTCAGAAACGCATGCCGAGTGGGGGGATTTTCATAGCCCTTCCCCCCGGGGGGTTTGTGAAGGGGGCTGCCAAGTGGGCTGCCCCTCGCAGATAAACCCAAAGACCCCAGGGGTGGCTTTTCCTGTTTGATCCAAGGAGGGGGGGTACCTGAGAGCAGGTCCAGAAAACATCATCACCAGCAGCCGGGCCAAACATCTCCCCCCCCTGCGGCCGGGCCCCAAAAGGGCAAAGCAAAAAGGAAACCCTGACTATTTTAATCCCTTTTGTCTTTTTAACCCCCAAATTGTATTTGGCAACCTTTCTCCCCTTCCCTTTGTATTTTAATTATCCTTCTTGTTTTTAATTATTATCTGTCAAATTTTGGCCCTAAAAGGGCTAATTAAATCTATAAACTTTAATCTGAGTTATCTGTTTTAAATAAAAGGGGGCCTCCCCCCGCCAAATTTCCCTGGGTCATAGTATATAGCTCCCCAAGGGGTTTTGGGTTCCTGACCCTGCAAATACGGGTCGGTAAAGGGGACCGGTCTTATAACAAAAACGAGCGAACGGGTTTGGCAGCTTTGTTTTTTTCCCTGGGGCCAGTGGGGGGAAAAGGGTTTAAAACATGGAACAGTATCGGGGTAACCTTGACCCCCCTAGGGGGCAGGGGGGAACTTCGGGATACACCCCAATTTCAGGCCGTCCCCCTAAAGGGGGGGCCCCCGGGCGGACTAGGCGTTTTGGCACAAATTGGTGGCAGAGGGTGGGATAAAGAAAATTTATGTTTGTGGGGTGCGGGGGTGCTTTTTACCCCCAAATACTAAGGACAAACCAGCATTTGGGTTTTGCTGCTGGGGGTTTTTAAGTTTAAAAATTTCAGAAACTAGCCCGTAAAAGTGCAAATAAAAGGGTTTTTGGGGTGCTTTCAGGTTGAAAGTTTTTGTGTCAAAGGAAACCCAGTGTTGCTTTTGCAAGAGGGCCCGGTCGTGGAAAAGGGAAAGGGCGTGGGGCCCGGGGGAAAAAAAGTGGGTTTGGGTTACCAGGGGGGAAAAGCTCGGCCCGGGCCCAGGCTGTGGGCCCTATGAAGGCGAGGGGGGGGCCCGGGCCCTCGGGGCTCCTAAAGGGGGCCAGTCACAGGGGGGTTGGGAGGGGCGCAGTGGGCAGCTCACTTTCGGTTTATTCCCCCTGAAAGGCTGCCCTGGCTAAGCTTGAGGCGGGAAAGCCCTCGACCCCTTTGGGAGGCCCCCCTAGCAGTTTCCAAAATTGTCGCGGGGTGGATGGGGCGAAGGGGCAGAACGTCGGGGGCGGCTAGAGGCGGCCCAGCTGCAGAACATCGCGAGGGCAAGGGCGGCGTTTCAGAACACCCGCGACGGCAAAGAGGGGCCCAGCTGCAGAAAAATTGGGGCAAAGCGGCAAGGGGCCCGGCGCTGCGGGGAAAAATCGCGACGGGCTAGAGGCTGCGGGCCCCCAGAACACCCGCGAGCGGCTAGAGGGGGCCCAAGTTTGCAAAACACCCGCGACCCCGGGGCTAAGGCGGCAGCTGCCGGGGAATTTTCGCGAGGGGCAGGGCGGCACCCTGCAGAACTTGGGAGCGGGCCCCAAAAAGGAACGTCGGGGGGACTGTGCCCCACCAAAATTACAGGTGCTACTGTAAAAAGCCCAAGCCCAAACCCCGGCCGTAAAGGGGGCCCCCAAACCCCAGGCCCCAAAAGTTGAGGGGGGGGGACTTTCCCTGCTGGAAAAAAGGGGGGAAGACCTGGACACCTTTCCCTGCGGGGCATTTAAAAAAAATTTGCCCCAGCACCATGTGCCTGAGGACCAGGGGGTTTCGTTTTTGGGGACTTCCTGTTCAGAGGTAAAGCTCGGGAGATCTTCGGGGCCGGGCCCGGGGCGAGTCCACCCTGACCTCCCGAGGGAATCAAGCAGGCACTGATACGGAAAAGTACAATCTAAACTCCTGAATAAAACAGGAAAAAGTCCGGATTTTTGCAGGGGGGTTCCTACAGACAGCGGGGCCACCCAATTGTGGGCCCTCCAGAGGCATCGCCAGGGGAAACCTCGGGGCTAAAGATCCCACCATCCAGCAGCTAAAGGGAGCTCATCGCCCCCCCGGAGCGGGTTTTTGTGGAACGCCCGAGGACCCCAGCAGCACCTTCGGGGACCAAAAAAACTTGAAAGGGGGCCTCCGCCAAAGCAAACCCGGGGGTTTGAGTATGCCAACAATCGGGCAACCGGGAGGCCGGGAAGCCCACCCGCTGGAGAGGGGGAAAGGGACCCCGCAGGGCCAGTTGCCCTCCCCCCCCAACAAAGCCCGGGGGGGCCCCCCCCCCCCATGTTTCCCCACATCTGTGGGGGAACCCCGACCTTCCCCTTTTGGCAAAAACCCGGGAATTTTAAAGGGCCCAAAGGTCCCCAGCCCCCGAAGGGCCCCGCCCAAAGTCCCCTTTTTCCAAGGCCCCCCAAATGTTTTGTTGTGTGTGGGGGGGGGGAAAAAGGGCCCCTTTTGAAAACTACCACCCATTTACCGAAAAGGCCCCGGTCTGGTTGCCATGGGACTTTGGACACGGGCGCGGAATGACTGTGGGGGCCGGCCTGAGGGGGGTGCCCCCCAAAGGCATATCCCCAGAAAACTTGCTTTGTCCCCGGGAATTGGAGGGCGTTGTCCGGCGCTGCCAGTTGCCAGAGTGTATTTGGAGGGGGGGGTCCCCGGGCGGGGGAAAATGCCGGGAGGGGGGAGTGTCGCCGAACATTCCAGCTAGTTTTTTGGTTAGGGAAGATTGGGGGGGGGGCGGTAGCCCGTTTTGGGGGGGGCCCCTGAAAGCCCCAAGGTCTGTTTCCCCCCAAATTTTGATATGTCACCCAAACCCAAATTTTAAAATGTTTGCAAACAATTTTTTATTAATATGCATACGAGGGGAGTATGGGGGTGGGGGGATTGGGTGTGTTCCTCCCTCCTGTTGGAGGAAGAAAAGGTCAGCAGGTTAAATGGGGGGCAAGAAAGGATGTTTTCCAAAGAAAAGCCGGCTGGGGATTTTTTGCCCTCGGGTGTGGAATCAGGGGAAAAACGGGTGGGGGAGCATGCAGGTGGGCGGGGCTCCTATTTTAAGGCCCCCGGGGGCAGGGGTCCCCCACACCAGGGAGACAGGGGGCAGACAGCTGTGGTGGGGGGCATGCAGGTAAAGGCAGGGCCCCGGGGAAAGGCCACAGAGCAGGGTTTTCCCCTCAAACGGGAAGTCGGGGGGCCCAGGTTAGGCCAAGCAACGGGCAAATTAAAATAGCGCCGGGGGGGATGGGGCCCCCCCAAAGGGGTTTGTAGCGGTTGTAAACCCTTTTAAAGGCGCAGTGGGGGGGCCAGGAGCCAGGGGGCCCCCCTCGGGGGCCCCGGCCCGGTATCCTCCCATCGGCCCCAGGTAAGGCCCAGGTTTAGGTGGGGGCCAGGAAAAATAGGCCCTTTAAACCCGAGAGATGACGGGGCAAGTCCCCGTAAATTTCTGGCCACGTCTACGAGGATTTTTTCAGGCCCAGGGGTTAAGCGGCTGACACGGGCCGGAAAGCCCCTAAAGGGCAGGCGGCTCAGCCCCCCTTTGGGACTCAGCCCACCCCCCCCCCGCGCGGGTGGGTTTCGGGGGCCCAAGGATGGGCCCTTTTTTCCCAAAGTGACGGTCCAAACCGGGTTCACCGGAGGCGGGGCCCCCAGGGACGAACGGTTTTTGGGTCCCCAAAACCCGGTTCGGGTTTGGGTTTTTGCGGGTTGCGAAATAAAAAACCGTTTGGGGGGGAACCCCTTAGGGATCCCCAAAACCAAGGAAAGGCGGGCCCCCAGCTTTTCCCAAATGGCCAAAGATGGGGACTGATAGGGGCCCCCCTTTATGCCGTTGTGGACCCCTTTTCAGGGGGGGGGAAAGGGCGGGGACAAGGCCCAAACCCCCCACTGGTAACCTCGGGGCCTATCATGCCCGGACCTTTTGGGGAGGGGGGCTGTGGTTTTAATTGGACTCCTGCCCAAATTCCCAAGCAGTCCGGGAAAACGTTTAAATACTGACGGTATTTAGACTACCCCATCGGAAAACCCCGAAGCGGAAGCCTTTTTGGGTCCATTCAGGCGAAAAAAAGGGGCCCAAACCCCCCTTAAATGGAGATTTTCCCCCGAGTGGGCTTTCCCCAGGGAAATGTCACTGACCGGGGGGCCCCAAAAGTTCATGTCGCAGTAAGGGGGGTCCTTGTGTAAGCGGGAACCCGGGGGCAAAAAAATCGGGGTGGCCACCCGTCCCCCCCCACAGACTAAGGCCTGTGTGAAGGGTTAAATGGCCCCCTAAAAAGCAGATGTTAAAGATTTGGCGAAAACCCACGGGCCCCGACTGGGGGGGGAAACCTCCCCCCACCTCCCTTATTCTTTATACGGGAAATTTCCCCCAAACCTCAACGGGTTTTGCCCCCTTCGAGCTCCGAAAGGGCCCGACGTGAGCGGGGGCCCCGGGTTTCTGGTGAAGGGGGGCCTGGGAAGGAGATTTTGCAACCCCGGAGGGTGGGCCCTTTGAGTATGCCCGTGCGTTCCGTGACAAAATGCGGGCCCTTTGGGAACGAAAAAACCATGCCCCGAGAATATAAAAGGGGCCCCCCGGGGCCCAAACCAGAAGCAGGGGTACAAACCAGAACGCTTGTGAGGGAGATCCCAAAGGTGGGCCCGAAAGTGTGGGGCCCGGGCCCCCTTTTTTCCACAGGAAAAAGCTTCGGGCCCGGGCCGGGGAAGGGCCCATATTCTTTTGCCCCACAACTAACGCAATCACGTACAGGTCACCCTGGACCAGGGACCGGGAAGGCGGAAGGCCTTCCACTGGAAAAAAGATAAAGGGCGCATCATGGGGGGGAGGGTATGTCCCCTTTCCCCGTGTCCCAACCTGCCCGGGGAAAGTGGGGGACGGAAAACCCCTTTTTTGGACTTTGCTTGCCCCTTTTTTTCGGGGGGGGGGGGCCCGGGTTGGGCCCAAAGGGATTTGGAGATTTGGGGGCCCATTTCCTCCTGGGGGAAACCAAACCCGGTCCCAGCTGTTGGCCAACCCTCCACCCCTTCCGGGCATTGTTCCTAACTTTCCTGAAGGGGGACAGAATCACCCGTCCCACACGGGGGCCCCGGGGGGATCCCCCCCCAACCCGGGGCGTTCAGAAAATGGAATCTCCCCCGAAGTGCAGCAGCATAGGGTTTTGAGGAGATTGACGAGATGTGAAGCTGGGAGTCATCCGGGGCGCCAACAGTGCCTGGGCCTCGCCTGCAGTCCTTTTTCCCCAAGAAGGATCGGCCCAACCCGGTTTCCCTGCGTGGATACGGGGGGGTTTCAACGCTGTCAGGGGTAAATGATGGGGTTCCCCCAATTGAACCACGCATTGAGGGCCCTGCTCGAAAAATTGGCCGGGGCCAAGAAACCCGGACCACAGGGATCTGACCCGGGGATTTTGGGCAGTTTTCCCCTTGACCCGGGGAGGCAAGGGAACCTCTCCCCTTTATCCCCCCTTTTGGGATTTACGGGGGCCACCGCCCATCCCGGGTTTGGGCTTTGAAGAATGCCCCTGCCACTTTTCAGCGGATGGTCAACACCCCTGCTTAAAAGGGGTTGAAGGGTTTCGCGGCTGCGTACCTGGATGACATAGCCTTTTTTTCCCACCTGGGGGGGACCCCTCCAGCACCTGACCAGGGGCTTTTACGTAAACCCCCAGGCAGGGTTGGGGCCCTCAAGCCGGAAAAGTGCCACTGGGCATGATGAGGTCCACTACCTGGGGCACCGGGGAGGTGGGGGGCCCCTTTAAGCCCGAGCCCGGGGGGAAAAAATGGATGCCAAACGCATCCCCGGCCCCCACCCAACCCAAGAACGGTGATGTCTTTCTTGGGCAGGGGTGGGGTTTTATTAGGGGTTTTTTTCCACACTATTTTTTAGCCGGCAAAACCCCCCGACAACCTCACCAAAGAAAGGTTGCCCTCCGCAGCCGATTGGAAAAAACACTTTCGAGACGGCCTTTCAAAACCCCCCCAAAGGGCCCCCCTTGTCCAGCTCCCCAGTACTACAAGCGCCCGCTTCACCGGCAGTTTATAGTACAAAAAAAACCCCCCAGTGACTTTGGCCTCGGGGGCAGTGCTCAACCGGGGGACACAAAGGGACAGGAACATCCCGTTATGTACCTGAGCCGAAGGGTTCTGCCGAGGGAAAGTGGGGTTTTTTCCACCATGGAAAAAAAGAATTGGCCGGTTAAGGTGAGCCCGCAGCCCGGCTTTTCAGCCCCCATCTTTTAACCCGGGGGGCCTTTTTAGGGGGGGACAGACCCACACCCCCTGGGGCTGGTTTCACACGGTCTCCGGAAACCCAAAGGGAAGTTGCACGCTGGAAACCTTTTCGTTTTTCCGGGAGTACAAAACCTTCTCATTCGCCACCGGGGAAAGGCCAGACCCCCGGCAACCCCCGTGGGTTTTTCCCTCAAGGGGGGGGTTATTGGGGGGCCCGGTGGAGCGGTGTAAGGGGTACCCCTAGCCCCCAAAAGGGGGGAGGTGTGAAAGGGAAAAAAATTGACTCAAATCAGTCCCTCTCTAGCTTAAACCAAATCAGACCTCCCCCCCACAGGACAAGCTCCAATTTAAAATGTTAATCAGCACAGCTCCCTTCCCCCAAAGCCCTGTAGGAAGGGCGCCCCCGCATGGGGTCCAAACCCAAAGAAAAGATCCCCATTAATTCAAAATTTGCACTGAACAAATCTAGTCCCCCCCTTCCCAAAGGGCTTCAATCAATCAAACCCAAATCGGGTCGTCTCCGATATTTTCAATTTTTCGTTCATAGGGATGCTATAATGGGGCATGGCGGGTTCATATTGGGAAAAAAAATGGGGCTCCCCCCCCCCGCACAGGCCCATTTTTCCCCGGGTTTTCCCGGGCGCATGGGGGCAAAAATGTCCAGAACCCGGGCCTATGGGGGCCATAAGATAAGAAAGTTTGATATTTCCAAAGGGGTCAGTGAGGCCCAGACGGTTCTGATGGGGACCCCAACCCGGGTCGGTTTTGTGCAATGCCCCCCGCCGAGTTTTTGTCCCTTTTTTGGGGTTTTTTATCAGGGAAATGCATGACCCGATTTGGGAGGAATTTTTAAGGGCCCTTTCCGGGGTGTGTAGGGGGTGCCCCTCGCAGATATAAAACCAGGGCCGGGGGGGTCTTCCTGTTTGATCCAAGGAGGGGGGTACCTGAGGGGCAGGTCCCCCCGTAACCAATTTATCACCAGCAACCAAAGGCCCCATCGCCCCCGCCCCCATGCGGCCGGGCAACCAAACAAAAGCAACCCAAAGGGGCCCCGGGCCTTTTTTAACTGCCTTTTGTCGTTAAACCATAAATTTTATTTGCAACCCCCTCTCTTACCTTTTTTAAAATTTTTCCAAACTTTTTATAAAATTTTTTCTGTCTGTGTTTCCCTCCAAGGCTAATTTTTAAAACTATAAACTTTAATCTGAGTTAGGCTTTCTTGTTTAACGGCCCCACACGCCTAATTCTGGTCTATAGTATATAGCTTTCCCCCGGTTGGTTTCCCGACCTGCTTTTTAAGTCGGGGAACGGACCGGGCTTTTTAACTAAAAGAGCCCAACTTTGGGGGCAGCAATTTTTGTTTCCCTTTTTCCCTGTGGGCCAAAGGTTAACAGGGGGGAAAAAAGTATCTGGCTGACCTTGAGCTCCCCCTAGGGGGGCAGCGCAACGGCGAGATACACCCCCAAATCAGGCCGTCCCTCCCTTCCCGGGGCCGGGGGACTAGGCTGTTTCGTCACACCCCCTATACTCCTATATTGTATTTAAAATTAAAAGACAAAATCAAAGGGATGCGAGCAGAAAAAATAAAAAACTATATAAAGAAAAAGTAAAACTTTAATTTGATAGTAAATCTATCCCGGGCGCGGGCCGCCACAAACCCAAAGCGAAGGGGCATAGATCCCTATGATTAGCTGGGCCCGACAAACCCCCCCTTTCACAAAACAATTTTACCATACATCCCAATTTGTTAAATAGAAACCCTGGCCCCCGTGATCGGGTACCTACATCATTACAAGGGGAAAAAGGGAAAATGATCAACATAGAGGCAATTTGAGATAAAAACAATTCTCAACTGTAAAACCCCGGGGGGGGGTGATTTAAAGGGGGTTTTTTTTACTTGCCCAAAATCTAAGTGGGAAAAACCCTCGGGCGTTGGATCTCGAAAAATCTGAGTACAATTTGAAGTAGGGGGGACAACCCCCCCAGCGAAACAAATTTTTTAAAATAAAAAAATGGGAAATAGAGGTGCTAAAAATTTTGGAGCATCTGTGTTTAAAAGCTAGGGGGGAAAGGGAAAAGGGGGATCGGATGTATTTTGTTGCCCGGAAGAGGGAAAAAATGGATTACAAACTCAATACATTTAAAAAACCTTTAAAAGGGCCCAAAAGAAGGCTTTTTCCCTTTTTCCATTTTATTTAATCTTTTCTGATTCCCCCATATAAAATTTTTTGAAGAAAAACTTTTATTTTATGTTTATTAAGTACCGGGCAGTGGGTATAGCACGGTTGAATATTTGACTTAAAAAGAAGCATCAGGGGTTCAAAATAGGTTTTTTTCCTCCCTCCCATTTCTCTCCCCCCCCTCCTCCTCCGCCCTCCCCTTTCCCTCTTTTTTCCCTGTGTCCTGTAAGGTGTTTAGGTATCGATCCTTGAGGCCAGGGTTTCTTTTTAAAAAATTGGGGTATGTACATTGTTTCTTTTTCAGGGGAGGGGTTTGTTGGCACTGAATCAAATGATATGGAAACCCCGCTTTTTGTGGCGAGACCGCCTGGGAGTAGTTACCACTATTCATGTATATATTCATCTATGTTTAGTTTATTGTTTTGCTCGCTGCGTTATTTTGCAAACTTTATATATAATATATGGAGTATATTGTATGCAGTCAATAGAGTTGAATGTATAATATTTTTGCATGTCCCTTTGGACGTGGTGAATTGGGGGCTAGCCATCCCTGTAAGAAAGAATCTTTAATGGGAAGGGGGAGGTGAAACTAAAGGGAGGGAGGTGGGGCTAACATAGGCCCCTGTAGCTTTATTAAAATGAATATGTTTTTAAAAAAAAAGAGAGGGTTTAGGGAAAATAGACTAAGACAATAGTGTACGTACAATGGAATATGTATTTAAATAAGGATGCGCTTTATAAAAATGAAATTAATTAGTTTAAAAAGGGAGAAGGCTTTAGGGAAAGTAATTACAATAGTGTACAATACAATGGAGTTTAATTCCCAATGAATATGCATTTTAATTTGGAAGAAAAGGGGGGTTTAGGGATTTGAAAAAGCGGGTAGTGTGCTGTGGAAGAAAAACCCCTATTCTGTTAGTCTGTTCTAGGTGAGCCATGTAGGGAATAAATGAAGAAAGAGACGGAATCCATCCAGCGGGGCTGAAATGTTATTGATCAGTACTTTGGGGGCCGCACGGAAAGGGGGGCACAAGCCCGTTATGTGGTTGCAATTTGCTGAGGTTTTTGGTTTATGGGGCATGGTACAGCAGTAGCAGACATTTTATGAGTGTGCGTGCGGGAAAGGGGGGAAGGGGGAGGGGGTTTTTGTGGATTTTGATGGCAAATTTGGTGAGAAATGAATAGGGGTGTCCCAAACATGATAAAAAAGGAAGTGAGCTTAGACCTGTGATCGGACCTCTAACCCTGATGGGCCAGTTTAGATGGTAAAATGTCGGGGGGGTCGATATGATTTTTTAAATTTGATTTCCCACCGTTAGAAGTGTACTTGCTGCGACGGGTCAAAAGGGGGGCCTTTTTTGTTTTGGTCCATGAGATTAGGAAGATGCCCAAGTAGGAGCTTGGGATCCCTTACGGGAGCTGTAAATTCTGTATTTTAAAATTTTCCCCTGAAATAGGTGTGCCCCACAATTGAAAAAAAAAAGGATGTTCCTTCTTTCAAAAGTAAAAAGGGGTTTAAATATGAGGTTAAAAATCAGGTTTTTAAACAGGTGTTAGGGTTTAAGAGTGATCATATAAAAGTTACGTTTTGCTTTTACGATAGAAACTGATGAGTTTAAGTTTCCCTAGGGCAAAATAGTAAATATAGTGATCAAAAATCACTCTTTGTTCTCTTGCGAGATTCCAATTTTTTTGGAGACAATGTGACAAGACCGGGACCCTTTGACAAAAGGCCTGTTACTCTCTATCTTCACCAGTTTTCCCCTTTTATTTTTTTTAAAAATTCCCCATTTTCCTTTTTTTTCCCTTTTTTCCTAAAATTCCTGCGTCCGGTGGTCTCTCACGTCTCTGTGATTTCCACCATCACTGTCCTCTCTCAAACACAGGCTTCCTGTCTCTGAGTCACCAATGAGAGTCGTTTAATACATCTCCACCTGTTTGTCACACACAGGTAAAAGTGTGCTGTGACTATGATTGGTGACACTCAGCTCTCTGCTTTGGCCTCTGTCAGTCCCCACTTGTTTTAAAGGGAATGTGTCATCAAAAAAATGAGTCATTGTTTAAGTTCCATTTTTATGTTAAACACATTTTTTTGGGAATTTTTTGTTGTTTTTTTTTTATTTTTCATACACTTTCATATTTTTTAATAATTATTAAGTCTTGCAGATTTCACTTTGTCCACTGGCCCTTTTTTGCCTGCTTTTTCGCAGAGAGAGCTTAAAAGTAGCTACTGAATAGGAGACTTAAGACGATCAGTCCCATTGATTATATAGGGAGTTTTTTTGTCTGCTCTGTGACTGGGAAAATCAGTGTGCAGGGAGGTGAAAGGGTGAGCTGTGACAAACTCCTCTTGTGACTGGTGGATCCGTGTTATCTTTCACACCGGGTGTCCCTTTAGTTTGACCCGCTTTTACTGATAAAGAGCAACAATGAGAAACTTTCTGTACAGAACAGGAAGTGTTTAAAAATTTTTAGGCTTGTGGGAAAATGAAAACTGCAGGATTTCCCAACATTGCAAAAAAATTGTAAGTGATATAGAAAAAAAAAAAAAAAAAAAAAAAAAAATAGCCCAAAATTTTTTAAAAAAAGTGTTGAACATAAAAATGTGAGTTAAGGGGATTTTATCGCTTCCCTTTCTTCACTATTTCTGAGAACTTTCAATTCTCATTTCCTCCACCCCGGGGCGTTTCTTCCCTCCCCTCTGGGTGTTTTTTTCTGCAGGGGGATGGGAATCACCCCCCCCCTTCACTGTCTGTGCTTGTTTCATGGTCTTGTTTGTTTACATCAGAGGGAGGTGCCAGCACAGCTGGCTGTTCCACCTCCCTTTCATGTGTTATAAAAAAACCCCTCACCGTGTCTGTGCTCTCACAGGGATTCTTATCTATAAAAGCTTTTTGTTTTTCACATTCAGCCTTGATAACAACTGCCGTGGTCAGCCATCCTGGCCTGTGTCACGTCCCCCCGGGGCCCCTCTTTTATATAGTAATAATATGGTAGTTTCGGTTTGGTAAGAGAGGGTTTGGGGGACAGTGCCCCGGGCAGGATGGCTGACTGGACATATGCATTGTTTCTATACAGCTAGTCACTGTCCCCCATTCAAAGAGTGGGGGGCCGGTCTCAGGTCATGATCCCCCCCCCTTACTCTCCCCCATGGGAGAGTTACTGTCGGGGGGCCCCTCTGTACCCCTTTTTGTGGGTTTACAATGTAGACAGACAGCTGCTGTGTGCACTCTGGGGCAGACACGGCGAGGCGGGACAGGAAAGTTTTAAAATTGCACCTGACCTAGCACTAAAACTACATTCCCAGCAGCCCCGGGGAGGAGGGGCGTGGTCACCCCGGGGAAATGCCCCCCTTCCACTGCCTTGCCCGGCCTGGCTTTACCCCTTCACAGCGCAGGGCGGGCCGGCAGTGAAGTAAAGCAGGGGGAAGACAGAGTCTCTAAAAATACTATTGGCCGGGGGCCTGGTCAATAGGAGTTCACAGCATCACTGTCCGGCCGCCCCGCGCTGTGAAGAGTAAAAGGGAGGGGGCCCCAATGGCAAGGGGGCCCCTGCTCTATACTTGATTGCCCACAGCCCTGCCGCGCTATGAAAGTAAGCGCAGGGGCGAAAGTACGCCACTGGGTCTGAGTGCTTACTTTCATTGGGCAAGGTAGGGGCTACCCGGGGGCCCCGAGGGGGGGCCCCTGGCCTCGGGCCCCCGGGAAACCCCCCTACCTTCCCCAATGGAAGGACGGCCCTGGAGAGGCATGAGGCCCCGCGCAGCAGGGGGGGGAAAGGGGAACGGAAGGGGGGGGCGGGCCGCACAAGCAGCAGACACGAGCTGTGCTGCTGCAGGCCCCTGGCGCAGCCCCCTGCGCCGGCACAATAAAAGAACACTAAATGGGGAATGGGGGCAGCGCCCCTGAAGTGAAAAAAAAAAACAGGGAGAGAAAGAG
This sequence comes from Phyllomedusa bahiana, assembly GCA_025379985.1. NCBI lineage: Eukaryota > Metazoa > Chordata > Amphibia > Anura > Hylidae > Phyllomedusa > Phyllomedusa bahiana. Next base: position 108,350 of record JAODAL010003259.1, read on the forward strand.
TCTAAGGGAAGCAGGGCGGTATGCGCCCCCCGTTTTGCCCCAGGGGCCGCACAAATGGAAATTTGAAAAACCGGCACCCAATGAAAGAGAGGGGTTGGATTGACCCGAAAAAGGCAAGTTTATTTACGAAACAGAGAATAAGGGAACAGGGGAAAAGAGCAGTTTGCAAAGCACCCAATTGAAAGTTGTTTTTTTTTATGTCCCCTTTTTCTGAAGACCATTTTTGAAACGAAACCCCTTTAAACTAGAAGTCATTTTGGATGACACATTCCCTTTAAGAGTTTTTATTGATCACAATAGTTCCCCCTTATATAACAAATAGCAATACGCTTTAATTTGTTGGGAACATTTCTAAATAAGTCTACTACTTTCCTGCAGTGCTACCACAGGCAAAATTAGGCATTACAGAAAACCCCTTAATCATGAGCTTCTGTTTAATTAGACAAATAAAGTCCAAAGGGTCGGGGTGGCCCACAGGGGAAACTAAGGCAAACCCCCCGGTGAGCCCCTGGGCATGGCAGGAGTTCTCTTAAACTATATATACTTGGGAGAGGCAGTAAGAGAAAAAAGGCAGAGAAAGAGGCAAAAAGAAAGAGACAGAGTATAATAGGCATGTACAGTCACAGTAGGGTGGTCCCCCAGAATAAACTCTACTGGCAGACTCCCAGAATCAACTCTACTGGTTTGCCTCAATAATGCAATTCCACTGGTGATCTACAGAATTAACTCCACTGGTGGGCCCTCAAAATGAAATATAACTGGTGGGCCCCCAAAATATAACTGGTGGGACCCAGAATCAACTCAACGGTTGGGTGCCCAGAATGAGATTTCACTGGTGGGTCCTTGGTACCCCAGTCCAACACTGACAAGGTTCTCCAGCAATTTATAACCCTATTAAACTTCAGTGTTGAATCCGTCCAAGGAAGAGTTACTATGATAAGTTGTTATTGTGATTTGTGTTTACCTGTAGTGTATCATCTGTCACGCCTGGGACTATCCATGGATATTGCATCCTGGATCTCAAACTTGGCTCCTAGAAATATGCACAGACAGCTGTAATCCCTTTTGACTGTGCAGTGTTATCTGGATGCTTTATGACAATGTCATCTGTTCACCTTATGATTGTGTTATTTGGACAATATGGGCGACATGTATGAATGGGGCTGTGTCTGAAGTCTGGCCCCGTTCGCTATATTTTCAACCAGGTGCACTCCGATATAAGGCACCCGCGGCACTTTGTAAAGTGCCTGAGATGTCGGGTGCTGGAGGCGTGTTGCACTACAACCGTACGAAGCTACACTTTTTTTAGGTTCAGTACTTCTGGAACAGGTAGAGCCCTTTAAAAGGGGTTTACCTGAGCCTGAATGTCACGGACGCCCCTGCGACCACTGTCCCGGGTCGCAGGCGTGCCCGTGCTCCTGCACCGAGCGGAGCCCCGTCCCGCACGTCGGGTTCGGGGTCCGCTCGCCTCCCCGTCCCCGCCGGCATGCACTTACCCGGCCACGCTCCTGCTCAGGGCTGCTTCCGTGTCCCGGCGCGTAGCTCCGCCCCTAGGGGCGCGCGCGCGCGCCGGCAATTTTGAATTTAAAGGGGCAGTGCTCCGGTAATTGGTTCATTGCCGGGCACTGCTCCTATTTAGTCCGGTCACTTCCTGCCGGCCCTCGCCGGATCCTTGGTGTTCAGACCCATGGTGAAAGCGTTCCAGTATTGCCTTCCTGTGTACCGACCCTCTGCTACGTCTACCGTCTACGAACCTTGACGCCTGCCCCAACCACCTGCTTGTCTACCGTCCACGAACCAGAGCCACCTTTCCTGACCTTCTGTCTGTCCTCGACTACGAGCCTGCCTGCCGTTCCTGTACCTCGCACCCTTGGCCGCCACCGCAGGCAAGCCCCGCCAGTGGTAGTGACCTGGTGGACACCCGCCGCAGCAAGACCATCCCGCTTTGCGGCGGGCTCTGGTGAAAACCGGGTCCCACTTAGATTCCATTCCATGGTAGGGGCTTACGCCATCGCCTGCGGTGGTTCAGTGGATCCACCTCCAGAATCGTTACACTGAATTGTCGCTTTGTAGCTAGAAAGTGCTAAATCTATGACCCGCAGTAGAACAGGTTCATAGATTCAGGCGCATTCTACGCTACTAATGCGCACAAAAAATGGCGCCTGGGCACCAAAAATCATACATGTTACCTTATGTAACATACTTGCAAAACTTTTAATTCACAAATCGTAGAGGTTTTATTCTCGCCTACTGGAACAACTCTGACCCACTCAGGAATGCCCCCAGAATGCCCTAGAACAATCATTTTAACGTCGGGGTTTGCATAAATCTTAACTATTTGCATCCCAATTTCTAGGAGACTCCAAGGAAAATGGAAGAGTTGGCAAGCATGATAGATAACAGAATATAAGGTATTGCTCCAACCAACTTAATGTTGTTTTTTATATGTGTCATGTAACTTGCCAGAAAAAAAGGCCTTGATTACTTGTACAAATTCTGGGATACCTTAAACTATATGTGTGCTTGGCAAAAGGGCCAACTCCAGATTTTAATAGGCCACTGGGCACCAAAACTCTAATCAAACTCTTGTCCACACACTTCCCCTGACCAGCATACAGCATGTCTGTCTAGATTTTAATGGGCCCTGCCCTTTGCCAGATGCCTATCCAGTGGGCCCTGCCTTTTGCCAGATGTCTATCCAGTGGGCCCTGGCTTTTGCCAGATGCCTATCCAGTGGGCCCTGGGTTTCTCCAGATGCCTATCCAGTGGGCCCTGCCTTTTGCCAGATGCCTATCCAGTGGTCCCTGACTTTCTTCAGATGCCTATCCAGTGGGCCCTGGCTTTTGCCAGATGCCTATTCAGTGGGCCCTGGGTTTCTCCAGATGCCTATCCAGTGGGCCCTGGCTTTCTTCAGATGCCTATCCAGTGGGCCCTGGCTTTCTTCAGATGCCTATCCAGTGGGCCCTTGCTTTCTTCAGATGCCTATCCAGTGGGCCATGGTTTTTGTCAGATTCCTATCCAGTAGGCCCTTGCTTTTGCTTGATGCCTATCCAGTGGGCCCTGGGTTTCTCCAGATGCCTATCCAGTGGGCCCTGCCTTTTGCCAGATGCCTATCCAGTGGGCCCTGGCTTTCTTCAGATGCCTATCCAGTGGGCCCTGGCTTTTGCCAGATGCCTATCCAGTGGGCCCTGGCTTTTGCCAGATGCCTATCCAGTGGGCCCTGGCTTTCTCCAGATGCCTATCCAGTGGGCCCTGGCTTTCTTCAGATGCCTATCCAGTGGGCCCTTGCTTTCTTCAGATGCCTATCCAGTGGGCCATGGTTTTTGTCAGATTCCTATCCAGTAGGCCCTTGCTTTTGCTTGATGATTTAGTATTTGATGGATAAGTGCAACCCTTGGGATATTGTATGACTACTAGAAAAGTTTGAGTTCCCGTAGAACACAATCTATGATGATGAACAAAAATCTAACAGATGAACGTGACTGAGCACATGTTTGTTGGCCCCACTTATTTTAGCAGGATATTCAAAGAAAGAGAACAAAGATTAGCTGAGAAAAAGTGACATGGAGAAGGATTTGTGAATCCTGGTGGAGAGTAAACTTAATTGTAGCAGCCAGACACAGGGAGCAGCTGCCAAGGAAAGCAGGATTATGGGATGTATTAAAAGGAGCATAGTGGTACATGATGAGAACATTATTCTCCCATTATACAAGTCACTGGTTAGACCAAACAGGGAACATTGTGTACAGTTTTGGGCAACAGTGCACAGGAAATACATTGTAGATCTTGAACAGGTTCAAAGACCGAAACAAAAATACTAAAAGGACTGGCTGGACTGCAATAAGAAAGATGAGCAAGATTAGGGTTATTTAGTTTAGAGAAAAGACGGCTCTGGAGGGACATAATAAATGTGTATAAATATATTAAAGGTTAGTAAAGAGATCTCGCCCAAGATCTATCTATATCCAGGACTGTATCTAGAACAAGGGGGCATTCTCTACCTCTTGAGTAAAGAAGGTTTCTACATAGACATAGAAAGGGATTCTTTACTGTAAGAGCAGTGAGACTGTGGAAGCCTCTGCAAGAGGAACTAGTCATGGGGAATTCACTAACAGAGTTCAAAAAGGGTCTGGATGCATTTCTAGATGTAATAATATAACAAGTTATCGTGACCAGGATTCTGGAGAAGGGTCTGGAGACATTTCCAGATGTAATAACATAACAAGTTATAGTGACCAGGATTCTGGAGAAGGATCAGGATACATTTCTAGATGTAATAATGTAACAAGTTATAGTGACCGGGATTCTGGAGAAGGGTCTGGAGACATTTCCAGATGTAATAATATAACAAGATATAGTGACCAGGATTCTGGAGAAGGGTCTGGATACATTTCCAGATGTAATAATAGAACAAGTTATAGTGACCGGGATTCTGGAGAAGGGTCTGGATACATTTCTAGATGTAATAATAGAACAAGTTATAGTGACCGGGATTCTGGAGAAGGGTCTGGATACATTTCTAGATGTAATAATATAACAAGTTATAGTGACCAGGATTCTGGAGAAGGATCAGGATACATTTCTAGATGTAATAATGTAACACGTTATAGTGACCAGGATTCTGGAGAAGGATCAGGATACATTTCTAGATGTAATAATGTAACAAGTTAAAGTGACCAGGATTCTGGAGAAGGGTCTGGAGACATTTCCAGATGTAATAATATAACAAGTTATAGTGACCGGGATTCTGGAGAAGGGTCTGGATACATTTCTAGATGTAATAATAGAACAAGTTATAGTGACCGGGATTCTGGAGAAGGGTCTGGATACATTTCTAGATGTAATAATAGAACAAGTTACAGTGACCGGGATTCTGGAGAAGGGTCTGGATACATTTCTAGATGTAATAATAGAACAAGTTATAGTGACCGGGATTCTGGAGAAGGGTCTGGAGACATTTCCAGATGTAATAATATAACAGGTTATAGTGACCAGGATTCTGGAGAAGGGTCTGGATACATTTCCAGATGTAATAATGTAACAAGTTATAGTGACCGGGATTCTGGAGAAGGGTCTGGAGACATTTCCAGATGTAATAATATTATAGTGACCAGGATTGTGGAGAAGGATCAGGATACATTTCTAGATGTAATAATGTAACAAGTTATAGTGACCAGGATTCTGGAGAAGGATCAGGATACATTTCTAGATGTAATAATGTAACAAGTTAAAGTGACCAGGATTCTGGAGAAGGGTCTGGAGACATTTCCAGATGTAATAATAGAACAAGTTATAGTGACCAGGATTCTGGAGAAGGGTCTGGAGACATTTCCAGATGTAATAATATAACAAGTTATAGTGACCGGGATTCTGGAGAAGGGTCTGGATACATTTCTAGATGTAATAATAGAACAAGTTATAGTGACCGGATTCTGGAGAAGGGTCTGGATACATTTCTAGATGTATTAATAGAACAAGTTATAGTGACCGGGATTCTGGAGAAGGGTCTGGATACATTTCTAGATGTAATAATATAACAAGTTATAGTGACCAGGATTCTGGAGAAGGGTCTGGATACATTTGTAGATGTAATAATAGAACAAGTTATAGTGACCAGGATTCTGGAGAAGGGTCTGGATACATTTCTAGATGTAATAATATAACAAGTTATAGTGACCAGGATTCTGTAGAAGGGTCTGGATACATTTCTACATGTAATAATATTATAGTGACCATGATTCTGGAGAAGGGTCTGGATACATTTCTAGATGTAATAATATAACATTATAGTGACCCGGATTCTGGAGAAGGGTCTGGATACATTTCTAGATGTAATAATAGAACAAGTTATAGTGACCGGGATTCTGGAGAAGGGTCTGGATACATTTCTAGATGTAATAATAGAAGAGGGCCTGGTAGCGACTGCTACCTCTGCACCCCCTATAGCTATGCCCATGAGTAGCGTTGCATTTCGGATTTGGGTTGGGTTGGTTCGTCGTGACATGAATTTTTCTTGCGATCATGTAAAAATCATGGGACCTATTGCCAGGCTTTCTCCAGACAGGAAAAAGGAAGTACACCACTCAGTTGCTTAATGTATTTCTCTGTGCCTGTCTGGAAAAAGGTAGGTGATTGGTCGCACAATTATTACGTGATCGCTGGCTAAACTAGGATCAGGCTGAACTGGCCCGACCTGAATTCTATGCTCAGCACTACCTCTAAGTCATTGGGGGACCTTTTCCAGAGCCTTGAAGTATATGGGCAATCAGCCAAACCAGAGATTGCATATAGTGCTGCATAGTTTCAAAGTTAGTAGAGGACATGTAGTTCCGCACTGTACTGTAGAGAGGCGGTACTAGACCGCCAATCACTGCATGCACCTCACTAATACATGTAGAGCAGTACAGGACATGTAGTACCGCACTGTACAGTAGAGAGGCGCTATAGATCACCAATCACTGTATGCACCTCACTAATACATGTAAGAGCAGTACAGGACATGTAGTACCGCACTGTACTGTAGAGAGGCACTATAGACCTCCAATCACTGCATGCACTGCACTAATACATGTAAGAACAGTACATGACATGTAGTACTGCACTGTACTGTAGAGAGGAGCTACTAGACCACCAATCACTGCATACACCTCACTAATACATGTAAGAGCAGCACAGGACATGTAGTACCGCACTGTACTGTAGAGAGGCGCTATAGACTGCCAATCACTGCATGCACCTCACTAATACATGTAAGAGCAGTACAGGACATGTAGTACCGCACTGTACTGTAGAGAGGCGCTATAGACTGCCAATCACTGCATGAACCTCACTAATACATGTAAGAGCAGTACAGGACATGTAGTACCGCACTGTACTGTAGAGAGGAGCTATAGACCACCAATCACTGCCTGCACCTCACTAATACATGTAAGAGCAGTACAGGACATGTAGTACCACACTGTACTGTAGAGAGGCACTACTAGCCTGCCAATCACTGCATGCACCTCACTAATACATGTAAGAGCAGTACAGGACATGTAGTACCACACTGTACTGTAGAGAGGCACTACTAGCCTGCCAATCACTGCCTGCACCTCAATAATACATGGCATACATTTTTTACATTAGTATTATATATGTTTGTCTTTTTTGTCAGGATTTAATAAAGTATAATTATTTTATTTTTCTGGTTTTGCATACATTTTATCGGTGTGGTAATCTACATAGATAACATATTCCTATAATTTATTAATTTTTATTATTGGAGTTGTTGACATTATGTATAAAGTACATGACCCAAAGAAACTGCTGTCCTCAGAATACAAAGTGATTTCTAGCTTCCAGCAGCTCTTTCTGATGTTATGTGTAAGGACCCGCTTCACCTGCATTGGTATCTGCTTCATGATCTTTAACATTCATGTTGCATTATGTTGGTAACATTTCGGGCAATTAGAACCAATGACCAGTTTTCCATAGAGTTTTGGTTTCAACATACAATGGTATCCTGGGACCAATTCATATTTTACTAGTGCAGCTCAAAAAATTTGAATATCACTGAAAAGATCATTGAGATGAATAATTTAAGTCAAATAGGGAAACTATAAATTGTATAGACTCATTAAAGTCTGATTTACAAAGTTTAATATAATACATTTATGAGCCATATAACAAATAAAAAGATCCTGGAGATCCCCTTCAATTTTCAATGATATTCTAATTTCTTGCACTAATATGTTGAAATATATTATATGGTATATAGTGTATTATATATATATATTAATAATATTTATATATATATAATATATATAAATATATAATATATATATATATATATATAATATATTATATATATCCAGTGTATTATATTCCAGTGGCATTATTGGGATAGTTATAATGTCTATTATTTCTTTGTAGGTGTTGTATTTGCAGACCAACTATGCCGCTAAGTGCCAATTGTGGTACAATAGTCTGCAATTGATCCAGAACCTATATGTTAAACCAATATGAATATATAAAAGTATGAATAAGGTGTCATACTTTGAATCTCGGGTTTGATATGTTCTAAATTGGTAGGAAGCAATTCTGTATTTAATTTTTTCTGAATCAAGTGCTTTTTCTTGCTTTTAATACGCCGGTTTGGTTACAAAATCTCTTCTTATGGTTGTGTTTGTGAGCGTAAAACATAGGATAAATGTTGTGGTATTAACCAGTGTCCTTCACATTTCATAGGTAAATATAACAACACCTGGATGAATTGGCTTGGCTCTTGTTGGTTATTTATTTCATGCATAATTATCTCCTAACATAAAATAAATGAAACTAACAAAATTAGCCAACCTCATCAATAGAATACACTCAAATGATAGTCATATACTTACTAAATTGTAGTATATTCTTGTATAAAGAGCCTACATATATAGTTGAACCTTAGAAAAATGGATTCAGTAATACTGGTTGACTAATAGGATCTAACACACAAGGTCCTTCATCTTCAATCGACCCACTAACCAGTTACCACTGCACAATGCATTGCTCTTATGGAGCAATGTTACAATATTCTCTCACTATACAAGTCCCGGATCAGACCACACATGGAATATTGTGACAGGTTGGGGAACCAGTGCACAATTGTAGAGGTTGAAAAGGTTCAAAAGGGGGCAAAAAAATAATAAAAGGACTGGGTGGACTGCAATACTCAGAAAGATGAGCAAGATTAGGGTTATTTCATTTAAAAAAAAGACGGCTTCGGGGGGACGTAATAACTATAATATAAATATATCAAAGGTCAATATAGAGATCTCTCTCAATATCTATTTATATCCAGGACTGTATCCAGAACAAGAGGGCGTCCTCAGCATCTAGAGAAAAGAAGGTTTCAACATAAACATAGAAAGGGATTCTTTACTGTAAGAGCAGTGAGACTGTGGAACTCTCTGCCAGAGGAACTTGTTATGGTGAAATCACAAAAACAGTTCAAAATGGGTCTCACCAAAGTCCAAATTAGCATGAAGTCCAGAATTTTTGTAATAAAGTGTACTTTTATTTCAGTCTAATAAAATGAAGCCATTCAGTGCAGTTACAACATGGAAGCATGTTCACAGCATAGTGTATTGCGAACAAGGATCTTTTTGTTAAAAGGCGTAGTCTTGTATGCATTCAATGCAATGAATGGGCTTATTTTAATGGATTGAAATAAAAAGTAAATTTACTACAAGAGGGCTGGACTTTATGCTACATTATTTTTAGTGATGCTATTCAAACCTATGTTTCTATCTGCTATCCTATTTTTACTGGATCTATCATGAATTTTTAAATCCTAAAAGGTCATGTGCACTGTGTAGTAATATCCCAAAATTCAAGATCCTCCATCTCTAATGGGCATACCTGTCATTGTTACACATACTGTAGTTACACTATTCTAAAAAGGGTAGTCCCACCAAACACATTGATGATATATCAATAGGATATTCTTTCAATGCGTGATAGGTGCGAGTCCAATCTCCCATCTCGAGAACAGGCACAAGATAGTCTCTATTTTTAATGGAGAGGCAGTCAAAACTGTCCCATTGATTTCAACGGGGCAGTTCTGATCACCTCTCCCTGTTAAATGGAGCATTTCGAGGTCCCATTCTCGAGATACGGGTCCTGATGTCATACCCTATCGCTATGCCATCAATGTGTTTGGTGAGATGAGAATAACCTTTTAAGGTTAATAATGGCACAGATCCATCAACTCCAACCTAAAGCCCTACCATGTTGATCCAAACAAAGGAGAGAACCCTTATAAGGTGTTTCCCAATTTCCCCATACCAGAGGAAAAATTCCTTCCCAATTCCAAATACATAAAAATATGGACTAATTCCCAGATCAACATCAAATAATTTATATTACAGAAGATTATCTAACATGTTCATGAAAAGGAGGACACTTTTAGAGAGGCCTTCAGTTATTGGGAACAACCATATGACTATTTTTTCGTTATAAAGTAAAAATTGGCTCCCATTAGATGACAGGTTTATCACTAAACACTATTCAAATAATATTTTATGTTTTTTGATTCTGCTACCTACCTTTATAGTGCATGTGTATACGGAACATCCAACACAGATAATCCAAGGTTGCTAGCATGAGGATCTGAGCTACGGTCTTTAACAATCCAACTCATTCAACTGATTTATATAGTGAGCATTCTATATGCTATGTCGTACTGAATAATATAACTAAATATTTTTTGTAAAAAAAAAAATATATATATTTTTTTTTACATTTTTACTTTTTGGCTTTTTGCAAATGATCAGAAACTACACCAATTAAATTTAGGTCAGATTAGACCAATACAGCACATGCACGAACAATAAGGGATATCGGAAAGTAATCTGCAACATCTAGCTAATGAACTGAAGTAGCAACCCCAGAAGATTACACCAACATTAACCCTTCAAGACAGGCTATCCCAAAGCCGAAAGATTATGCAAGGCCTATGGTGGCATCACAAGAACAAGTATATAATAACTTGTACTGTACCTTGGATAGATGGTACCAGCGATGACTATCGTCAGGAGGAAATCGAAGGAAAAAGCAAGCCAAAGCTAAGAACTGATGAGGCAGATGTAGGATAGAAGCCCAGCCTAGAGAATAATTAAGACACAGAAATACACATCTGGAGGAGAATTAGATGCTCCGACATCTCGGTCTTCAATGGCTTGAAGGGCAGCAGGAGAGGCAGATAACTAGTGGTGAATAAATCTTTCTGAAAGGAATCCCGTTAGAGGATTAAAATGCTTCAAGTAGTAATACTGGACAATGTTACAGCGAACAATTTGCTGACCTCGTTATTGCTGCTCCTCTATTTGTCTAAGACTCAAGGTTGAACAACAGAAATTTCATGGTGATAGATCGGAAGCTACATCCAAATTTGATATTTTAATAATATCATCAAAAATGTGTCCAAAATAAAAAAAAAAACTAAAGGGAGACCTGTATGAAGGAAGACGCTTCGAAGTGAATCGTCGGGTCTCTTTTTCAGTGGAAAATGCGCCTGAATGTATGAAAGTGGTTTTTGTGTGATTATAAATGATGTCTAAAGTTCATCGCACCTCGCCTGTGTGTTAGTACAAAACTTAGGCGCATTAGTAATGCAACTAACATGTATTTAGGCTATAGATAGGCTGGAAATACAAGTCATTAGAATAGCATGTCAGTGAGTAGAAACTATTGGACTGATACTGCTTGGTGAACCACAGGTCCCAGCAATACCTGTGCTGTGCTGGCTCTTGCTGTATGAAGAATAAAGGGTGAGAGCAGCAAAAATAAAATTCAAATTTAATGTAATAAAAAATTAAAAATGAAAAAATCTGAACAACATCAGTGGTTATTTAATATAAAATTAGTTTTAGATTCATTTAATTTTAAATACATTTTATAGGAGATATTTTTATAGTTTTGGGATATTTTATATTTTCATATTAATTTTATATGAGAACATTTTTATTCAATTTAAATAATTTAATTTTATACAGTTTGATAATTATCATAAATTACTTTTTATTATTGTACAGGTATGAGTGGAGAAATGAAGGACATTTTTTCCCCTAACAGCAAATCCAGCTCCACTTCGATTCCTTAGGCTCAGGCAGATCACATTGATATAGGTCTGCCTGTCCGAGCAGTAATGCGCCTCGTTTTGCCGAACCACATTCATAGATGTGTCTAATATTATGAGTGTGGTGCGATGCCCCCAGAACGCCCCCTCAGGTTAGGTGCATTAGAAAGTGTTGAGTCTTACGAACAATGCGCCTCACACATTCATTAGGTGCATTATACATTGTAGCCGCTCACTTAGGCGCATTTTACGCCAGAAAAGGGTGAAAAGCCTGATCATACATGTCTCCCACAATGTTTTACAACTGAAATTCTGATTAACTACATTTACGAAAATGTACATTTATTTTGTAAAATATTTTTTTTTAAATCTTGACAACTCTAGTAAATAAAGTGAAGCTCATGAACGGAGTTGTATGATCCTAGAGAAAATATAATAAATAAAGTCAAGACAATTAAGCAAAAAAATTTTTTTTCTAAAAAAAAGATTCTTTATTGACATACACTGATAATGCAGAGATGGACATAATCCCCATCAATATGTAAAGGGATACACGGTCTGTTATGTTTTTGAAGTTCAGTTTTTTTTTTTTTACAGCAATTCACAATTTCCCTTAGGCTATGTTCACACGGCTTCACTGCGGGGCGTACTGTACGCCCCGCAATTAGGCCGGGTCTTTGGGAGTCGCGCTGACTGGCGCGCACTCCCGCGGCGCGGGGGGTCCAGCAGCCTGCCGGCCTCATAGATAGCCATTACTCGCGGCGCGTAAACACCGTGAATAAATGACGTCATTTATCTCCCCACGCATACACTACGATCGTATTGTACGCCCGGGGAGAGGAGGCGTAATCCATAGTTCTCTATGAGAACTGTGGATTACCGTAATGATTTGGGCGCATTTGACTCATATTAGAGCGCAGTGCGCTCTCAATACGTGGCAAAATGTGTCCCAAAATAAGCTGTGTGAACATAGCCTTAGACTCAGGTCACAGGTTTTATTTGAATACAATTTATGCATAAATATAACAGACTTCAAATGTGCAAGCAAAGGTTTACACAACAAACTTTTCTATCGTCAAAACCAATTGCGTATATGGAGAATCCAGGCAGAATTTTAGGGCATACCCCTGGATTTCTGCCATCGTTTTCTAGTTTTCAGTGCTTCAAATCCACAGATTAGCTCCATTCTACATTATTCCTGCTTAAATTAGTGACATCACTATTTTTTGCGTCACAGGTCTCACAGATAGGCTATGTTCACACGGGTGAAATTGGGATGTATTTCGGCCCGTATTTCGCACTGTAATGCGCTCAATATGGGCCGAGATACGTCCCAGTCATTACGTCTCCTCTCCCCGGTCGCACAATACGCCGCGGGGGGAGATAAGTGACATGTCAATTACTAGGGGCGTCGTCGCGAGCTCTCGAAATCCCGGCGTAATTGCGGACGTAATTACACCATGTGAACATAGCCATATACTTGTATAAACTAAAGCACAGATCCCCATTGAGTTTAATAGGAAATGGCTTTCACATTGATTTCTATGCTTAAAGAGAACCTATCACATAGGTTATGCCCCCCTTGCTGGGGACAGAACAAGCTAGTGTCAGACCTGCTGTTTCCAGCGCTGTGTCCCTTATTCTGTAAGATGCAGAAGTTTTAGAGTATTTTATGCTCAAATCTGCAGTTTTCAGCCAGAAAAGAGTCATGAAAAGGGTCCGTTTAATTCATGACCCGCCCAGCTAGGGCTAGCTCCGCCCACCTCACAACTGACTGTCCTATTACTTTGGGTAGAAACTAGAATAACTATCAGGTGGGCGGGGTTAACACCTGCTCATGAATAAATCGGACTATTTTCTGGCTGCAAACTGCTGGATTTGAGCATTAGTGTGACATGTATGATTTTTTGTGCACGTTTGTAGCGTTGAATGCGCCTGAATCTATGAACCAGTTCTACTGAGGGTCATAGATTTAGCACTTTCTAGCTACAAAGCGACATTTCTGGCTCAGGTAAACCACTTTTAAAGTGCTCTACCTGTTCCAGCAGTAATGCGCCTGGATTTGCCGTACTGAAGCTATAAATCTATAGCTTCGTACGGTTCTAGTGCGCTCCGCCTCCCGCACGCCCCCCGATCTCAGGCGCATTACAATGTGCCGCAGGCGCTCTCTAATGTGCCTGATATTGGATTGTGCCTGGTAGCTGAATCCAGAGTTTGCCGACACCCTCCGGGCGCTGCTGTGGAGCTGAATCTTTGCAGCTGTATGCGACTCCTGTGAGCACATACAGCTTAATCGCCAGTCACCCATCGGTGTCCGGGCACTGCCATGGCCGGGGTACCGGCAGGGATCTCTTCAGCTGTATGCTAATCCTGTTAGCGCATACAGCCGAAGACTCTATTGTGGAGCAATAGGACTCCGAAAGGCCGCAAGCAGACATGCGGCCTTCCGGAGTCTTAGGCACAGCACGCAGCCTGATGACATCACGCGGCTTGTGCCAGAAGACAGAGCGCGAGGTAAGCCTCGGAGCAGCGGCAGAGAAAGGCGAGTATTTTTTTTTTTTAACAAGCCTTGCCTCTACCTGCCTATAAATGCCTCTACCTATCTTTAATTACCTATACCTGCCTATGGGGGACATGTACATGCCTACACCTGCTATGGAGGACCTTTACTTGCCTATACCTGCTTATGGGGGACATGTACCTGTCTATACCTGCTATGGGGGACATAGACCTATGTATACTTGCTATGGGGGACATAAACCTGTCATGTACCTGTCTATGGGGGACATATACCTGCCTATACCTGCTTATGGGGGACATTAAACTGCCTATACCTGCCTATGGGAGACACTAAACTGCCTGTACCTGCCTATGGGGGGACATTGAACTGCCTATACCTGCCTATTAGTATCCATTTTAATTTTTGAAATTTACCAGCAGCCGCTGCATTTTCCACCCTAGGCTTATACTCGAGTCAATAAGTTTTCCCAGTTTTTTGTGGCACCTACTTGCCTCGGCTTATATTCGGGTCAGCTTATACTCGGGTCGGCTTATACTCGAGTATATATTGTATATATATTTAATTGTTAAGGAGTTGTATACAAAAAACAGCAGGATTTTGTTATCAAGGTTATTTGAAGAACTATTTCACTTTTTAGAGATGCATATGAACAATAAAATACGGTGGTTAGTTGCAAAAGTCTACATAACATTCAGGGCCACATGTATGAACCTGTTTAGGTCTAAAACTCACTATTTTGCCCATAGTAACCTATGGGCAAAAAGTGAGTTTTAGACCTAAACAGGTTCATGCATGTGGCCCTCAATGTTATCTGTTTGCTCTTCAGGAAAAATTACCAGCACAATTGTTAACATTTTATTTTAGAAATAGATGCCCCACAGTTTTTAAAATTGGTACAAATTGTTTTGTTTTTCAGTATGAAAGATTTTTTAAATTTAGGCTAAAAAATTGAAGCTTTAAGCACACACAAAGGTTGCCATTAACAACTTCTCCAACAATCACCAAAGTTAAGATCTAAGGTCCAGACCACGATACAGCATTTATAGAAACCAAATATGAATGGGGCTATGCTCTGACTATAGAATGTCAACTACAGCAAATCATGTTTGCGTGGAATTTGTTCTTTTTTTTTTTTACCTAATTGAGTGGAATTTTTTTCTCCTTTTTGACCCAAAGATACTTTAAATCTCCTAAAACTGAAGATGTACTCCATTAAACTACGCTATGTCTAAGTCTAGATGCCATAGATGACAGAATTGGCAACAGATTATAGGGTTCTAGGAAAAGGTCTCCCTTTGGATGGATATTAAACTCACTGGTATAGACCTTCATGTAATTACTTTGGCCAAGAAAGAGTATATGGCGCCTCCACAGTCACCCAACAGGGCAAGATATCTGTCACTTTGGGTATGTTTTTGAGATTCAGATAGGGTCCATTGATAAAGTTCTTTGATACAAACCAGAACCATGGCTACCTTAGTCTAGGAACAAAGATATAAATAATATACTATAACATAAAATTTTAAATTTTACTCCTACATGTCTTCTACGATAGTTAATTTATAAATTCCTCTAGCCATATCAATAGCATATTTTTTTCTTACAAGATTCTTGCCCTTTTGGATCTTTTTCACCAAAATAGTAGGTCATGTATCATTTATAAAACGAAACTTCCGGATATGCGGGTGCCATTCCCAAACGAGGCTTGCACCGCATAGACTCCACGCCCGATTCGGTAAAAAATACAGCTTTATTCTAATGTTTAAAAAGCACAGCAATGCATATACACATAGCACGGAATAAGACTGCAGCCAACTGACGCGTTTCAAGCTGTACTTTTTACCAAATCGGGCGTGGAGTCTATGCGGTGCAAGCCTCGTTTGGGAACGGCACCCGGATATCCGTAAGTTTCGTTGTGTACACACCTCTTGGCCGGCGGAGAAGCCCATTACGGAGATCAGCAGCGTGGAGCCACACAGGAGATAATGGACTAGTCCGAGAAGGTGAGCCTTTTTGCATTATCTTGTTGGAGTATATAATTTATAAACCCTGTACACTATTAAAGCTTTCGGCCATGGTTTGCTTCAGCAGTGGACCTTTTAGGTTGCAAAGTTGACCCAAGCCATCTTTTGATAAAAAAAGACCATTCAGAACGAGTTTATTCCATTCACATTATACTTCCTGCTTTTATAGCTGATAATTTGTCGCAATCTATTACATTTTAGGAGCTTTTCAGTCAAAAAATGGAATGTTTTTATTTCTATGAACAAGGATAAAGATTTGATTGGGTAACAGAATCTCCATATTGGAACGGCAGTGCTTTTCATTGCTGATGTAGCAGAACTGTTGGAGCTTTCGTGACTCAACATCAATCAGTGTGAATTAGTCTCAGAACTGACCTGAAGAAGGTCTTAGCATTATAGATGGATGAACGATAGTAGGTAACAACCAAGCATTGACAGGTTCACTTTTAATTCACGTTGGACAGTTGCATGATTGTCACAAGTATCCCAGTTCCTATGTCTCAATGCCACAAGAAAATCCGGATGTGAAGAAAAAAAAGTGCTGAGACGAAGCTATGGTTTTGGTTATGTCTTGAATGGTTTGAAAACTCTTGTTATTTTTGCATTATTTTTAGGTTGCCTATATGTTCTGCTGTGCCAAAACAGTCTTCTCTCTTGCCTATGCAATAATCACTTGCCTGATAGACAGTTTCAGCTTATATCTGCATGGACGGACTGTGGGCATATGGTTTACTGATAAATACTGTTTTGTAATATAAAAGATGCTCAAGAAAAAAAAGTGCATGTCATGCAAAGCCATTTTGTCCCAGGAAGTCCAGCTTTAAGACATCAGTGAGGATAAGATGGTGTTAAATATTAACCTAAATATAAAGACATAGGAAACACAGGTTAAAATGGTAAACAAAAGCAAATATATATATACATATATATACTAGTTCCTGTAGATGCACATTTCTGTAGATGTACCAGTGTGTGTATATATATATATAAATATATATCTATAATATTATATATATTTTATATATATATATATATATATATACACAACACACACACATATATATATATACATATACACACATATATATATACACACACATATATATATATATATATATATACACACCAACACACACCACCACACACATATATATATATTGTGGCCGACCGACCTCAGACGGTCGCAGGATTCTGCCACTAGGTGGCGAACAGCAGGAGATCTGCTGCCGACGTGCCACCGAAGTCCTGGATTCGGTGGGGGAAGGCAACCATTTGGCGTCAGTAACCATAGGTTACTGACATTGTGTAACTAGTATGGCTGCTATGCGGCTTTTGATGGGTTGCCTTTCCCGGGACGGTCACAGCGTTGGGTGGGAGGCCGTCCCCACGTTCCAGGACGGGGTTTTGGAACATCCCTGGAGACTTATTAAAAGCCTGTCTCTCCAGGTAATCGGGGGGGTGTGGCTTGCTACCTGAGAGTGGAGCAGCAGTGGAGCTGAGGAGAGGGCTCTTACCCCCAGGCTGGACGGAAGCCTGAAGTGTACTAGGAGAGTACAGTGCTGTCGGTGCTGGACAGTAGGTCCTGACCGCAGGTTAGAGAGGGTCTCTACTGTATATGTAGTTAGTGGCTAGACGGCCTAGGGTTTAATTTTTGTATACCGTATATATTTTTCCTGTGTTGATAAATAAAGCTGGTGGAATCCAGACTTGAAGAGAACCCTGTGTCAGCAATTCCGTTTACCAAAGCGGCGATCCCGGAGCTAAAGAACCCCAGGACGGTCCAAGATGGCGTCCAAACGCATGTGAAGCGTTACATATGGTGGAGGAAATGTCTCCATATGTTACTGCAGTAATGTCTGAACAGCGTTCTAAGAGATGTGCTCTGTCTGCCCGGTCTGAGCAGGCAAATCCTGACATAGGTGATGAGGTTGGTGATATTACTGAGCATGTTCACTGTAAACTTTCTGAGAGGGTGAACACCTCTCAGATGTTTGTTGCTAGCAGCGATACCCAAGTAATAGAGAAGTCCGTAGACAGTGTACAGGGTTCTGGTGTTGACTCTGGTGGGTTGGGCGCATTTGATAGTGGGCCAGACACAGGAATAGTCCTGACGGACGCTAAGAGGTCTACCAGGGTGATGGGTACAGGAGATGTTGAGGAAGTATCTCACCAGGGTGATGTGTTAAGTGAGTTGCTAGACACAGCAGAGGAGAAGGTGTGCTTAAACCCTAGTGAGATGCAGGTGAGGATGAAGGAGTCCTCAGACATTATTGAAGTACCTGGCAATATACATGACCGAGCTTCCCTAGAGGTTGTCAGTGGAGACCTTTGCAATGCTAGCTTGCATGCTGAATGTGGTGCCATCTTTATTACAGGGCATGTATGGTTTGGGTCACCTTTAGTAAGTGTAACTGACATCACAGGTCAGGAGTTGGTAAATGAGGATCAGAGTCATTGTGATGGGGAGAAGTCTGGCTCTTATGGTGGTATTTTAGACCCAGAGCTACAAGTCGGTGACAAAAACGGTATGGAAAGGTCCCCAAGGGAAAATGTGGTGTCGCCCCTGACAGATGAAGATTCACAGTGAAGCCATCTCACACCATTCCTGTGAATCTTCATCTGTCAGGGGCGACTGTCTACGGACTTCTCTATTACTTGGGTATCGCTGCTAGCAACAAACATCTGAGAGGTGTTCACCCTCTCAGAAAGTTTACAGTGAACATGCTCAGTAACATCACCCACCTCATCACCTATGTCAGGATTTGCCTGCTCAGACCGGGCAGACAGAGCACATCTCTTAGAACGCTGTTCAGACATTACTGCAGTAACATATGGAGACATTTCCTCCACATCCCCTGTAACTCTCTCAAAGGAAGAAATCTCAGTATACCTGCTAGTTACCTCTGGGGCACTGCTGACAACTACTACACATAGGAAACCCTTGCCATTTACCTCAGTTTCCTCACTGGGGATTTCCTTACCATCTGAGGGGTCAACCACACTGACCTGCCCCTCACTAGCGCTTGAGCCTGCATCCCCCTCCTCTGGGTATAGCGGCTCACATTTTCCCTTACTACCGTCACTGCAGTCTTTCTGACCACTGCAGTAAAAGCTACTACAAATACAGCAACCATTGGAGCAAGTTACCTTAGCTGCACTACAAGTCTCAGCACAATCTTTCCCTTCAATCCCTGCAGGGTCACAATATGGATTTTCATCACAGATAGACTTCTCTGAAATGGACTGACCAGGACTGCACACAAAATCTGTCTTGGCACATGTTTTTCGATCACTCCCATCTGAGTAATCACCATCATTACACTGCAGCACTGACACATTGCCGTGTCCACTCCCACACTGAAATAGAGACTCTTCACAGATTTTGGGCGACATGTATGAAGCTCGCCGGGTCGGGGCGCACCTTTCCGCCAGTTTCCCGGCGGAATCTGCGCCTGATTTATGTCGGGGCCGAAAAAAAAATATTAAATCAATAAAATCATGTTTATTTCTTTATTTTTGTTAGCCAAGGATCAATAGTATGGGTGCAACGAAAATAAAGAAATAAACATGATTTTATTGATTTAATATTTTTTTTTCGTTACCCCCATATTATCATTCGTTTTATATACACATCGGGACAACTTCTGTAGTGTTATAATTTGATTTCGGCCATGTACAGTTTTATTTCAGATTGCATTAGAAAACCCATAGGAGCGTCGCTCGCTCTCCCATTGGTCCAAATAACGGCGCCTCTTTTAACTTAGCCAATCACAGAGCGCGCTCAGAATTTCTTTTCCCCATAGAACTCTATGAGAAAGTAGCTCGCGCTCTGATTGGCTAAGCTAGACGAGCCCCCGCCGCTTCAACCAATCAGCTCGTTTCTGCATTTTTACTGTATTTTGAACTGTCCCGCCTTTGAATATGATTGGTCAATTTTTCTCCATAGGATATAATGGGTCTTTGTCGCTCCTATTCTGATTGGTCAATAGTTCTCCATAGGTTTTAATGGGTCTTTGTCGCTCCTATTCTGATTGGCTGAGCTAGGCAAGTCCCCAGTAGCTTAACCAATCAGCTCTTTTCAGCATTTTTACTGTATTTTGAACTGTCCCGCCGTGGATTCTGATTGGCCTAAACTTCTCCATAGGATATAATGGGTCTTTGTCGCTCCTATTCTGATTGGCCGAGCTAGCCAAGCCCCCGCTAGCTCAGCCAATCAGCTTTTTTCACCATTTTTACTGTATTTTGAACTGTCCTGCCTTTGATTCTGATTGGTCAATCCTTCCCTATAGGTTTTAATGGTTCACTGTCGCTCCTATTCTGATTGGCCGGTTTATGCCGACCAATGAGAATAGGTTTCAGAATTTGAATTACTGTATTTCCCGGCAATTTACAATATCATAATTCTTGATATTGCGCCGTTCTAGAGTTTAGGAAAGTGATTTTTTTAAAATTATGTTATTTTTTATGTTCAGCTCTTTTCTTACAATGTTTTCCACCTTTATAAAGGCGATTTTTTCTGATCATACTCCATGCTGCACGGAGCGGAGCGCCGAGATTTCTGTCGCGATCTTCTATGTTTCCTCGCATGTTCCGATCTTGCTTCACTTCGCCTCAGCCGGAGCATTTAGACCAAAAAAAAAACAGGTCTGCCTGTCGGAGCTGCCGAGCGCTGCACTGCGCCTCGCTTTGCCGACTCGCGATCGTACATGCTTCGAAGTTTTCGAGGGTGCCGCGTCCCGCCCCGGAACGCCTAGCCCGCGCCCACACCGCGCCCACTGCCCGCCCCTTCATGCGGGGCGCAGCTGAAAGTGGCGAACACTGCGCCTAACACTGCATCCCCGCGTCCGACAGGGGGATTCGGGCCGGGAGGCGCAGTATACGCCAAAAAACAGGCGTAAAGCCCGATCATACATGTCGCCCTTTGTGTTTCTCATGGTCAATAACCAGTACATTTACCTAGTCTCCTCATACACAGAAGCAGAGCACTCACATTCATGGGTTGCCTCCTCCCTTTCAGGCAACACACTTGCAGAGTTTCCATTAGAATATGCAAACATCTCTCTGGGACCAACAGGATCAGAACCTAACTGCTGGCTATCCATCACAGGACACACATCACCTGTGCTACCTGGGCTGCTCTCCCTTATTGCAGTAACTGCACCACTTCTAGCTGCCTGTTCACACAGGGGCGCAGTAACTGGTGCTAACTTTGCAACCCAGCTAACCTCCCCCTGCTCAGGCTGCGTGATATAGCTATGGATTACAGTCTCAGATACATTTCCTTCACTGTTAGCATTTTCAATATAAACCATTGCATGTAAGGAACCAAGTCCATCAGACTCTGCAAGTCCACTGCTCTCAGGACTCTTCTGTCTTGTCAGTATATTTGAGCCTCCGTCTAGCCACTAACTACATATACAGTAGAGACCCTCTCTAACCTGCGGTCAGGACCTACTGTCCAGCACCGACAGCACTGTACTCTCCTAGTACACTTCAGGCTTCCGTCCAGCCTGGGGGTAAGAGCCCTCACCTCAGCTCCTCTACTGCCCCACTCTCAGGTAGCAAGCCACACCCCCC
The DNA here is from genome assembly GCA_025379985.1 of Phyllomedusa bahiana. NCBI lineage: Eukaryota > Metazoa > Chordata > Amphibia > Anura > Hylidae > Phyllomedusa > Phyllomedusa bahiana. The sequence continues at coordinate 130,074 of JAODAL010003259.1, forward strand.
GATTACCTGGAGAGACAGGCTTTTAATAGGTCTCCAGGGATGTTCCAAAATCCCGTCCTGGAACGTGGGGACGGCCTCCCACCCAACGCTGTGACCGTCCCGGGAACGGCAACCCATCAAAAGCTGCATAGCAGCCATACTAGTTGCACATGTCCGTAACCTATGGTTACTGACGCCAACTGGTTGCCTTCCCCCACCGAATCCAGGATTTCGGTGGCACGTCGGCAGCAGATTTCCTGCTGTGTTCGCCACCTAGTGGCAGAATCCTGCGACCTTCTGAGGTCGGTCGGCCACAATATATATACACACACCATATAATATATATATATATACATATATATATATATATATATATATATATATATATATATATATATAGGTTCTAGTGCATCTATAGAAAATTAGAATATCGTTGAAAAGTTAATTTATGTCCATAATTCAAGTCAAATAAAGAAACCCATATATTGTATAGTTTTCTTCCCACCATGTCACAAACAAGTTTGCTATGAAAGAAGAAAATTTCACCCCATAGAAGCTCCCATCCAGTTAATTTATGTCCATAATTCATGTCAAATAAAGAAACCCATATATTATATAGTCCATACGGATTTCTTTATTTGACTTGAATTATAGACATAAATGAACTTTTCAACAATATTCTAATATTTTGAGATGCACTATTACATATATATGTATAAAACCACACTGTGCTATGCAATGATGGGGGCACATACTTATGATAGGGGCCACAAACCTTTCTGCAAAAAGGAGAATTCATTAGTTCTATATACATCTAACTATAACTATCAATCAAGGCTGAATAAACAGTAGAAGCCACCCGTTTTGGCTTCTAAGGGTACCTTGGACAGAGGGAGCCAAGTCCTGGTTGGTCCTCATCCCTTTGCTAATAGGTGGTTAGAATCTATGCAGGACTGTTCTGTAAGTTGCCAAAGAGGAAAGGATTTTGTCCAGCGGTCATTAAAAAGGACTGTAGGTAGAAACAAACCTTAAGCTACTGGTGGGCAACAAGAAAGCACTATGGGAGACATGTATGAACGGGGCTGCGCCAGAATTCTGGCATCAAAAGGCTGTAGTAGACCAGTTCTATAGATGTATGAACAGGCGTACTCCAATATTTGGCGCAATAAGCGCCTCGGTACCGCGCAAAAGACAGTTTTTAGCGCAGCAAAGTTTTGGGGCGTTCTGGGGGGGTGTCGCACCACATTGGTAGAAGTAAACACATTTATGATTCTGTGACGCCAAAACTTTGGTACAAACAGTTAAAACAGCCAGACCAGGGTAAAGGTGGTCTGTCTGAGCTTGTGTTGTCGTTTTGGCACTAGACTGAGCCTGTATGTATGACCTGCAGAAGAACAGCTTCATACATTCTGGAGCAGGCTATACTAGCTGAAAGCAATTTAGAACTGGTCTATCAGCGCCAGGATTCATACATGTCGCCCTATATTTTTTTAATATCTATAAATGTATTAGGTCTCTAAATATTGCTCAAAATCTATTCTGGAGACAGGATGCTTTTAAAAAATGGAGCATTTTTCCCAAAACAAAGTTAAAAAACTACTTTAATATAAATTAAACTTTAACATATACATTTACCAAAATGGCACCTACAAAATATAATTCATCCGCCCACCCCCAAGAAAACAAGACCTAATCCAGCCTAGGTTCACTAGGTACCATCTGTTTATAAAAGAAGTGACTACACTGTGCCAAATATCAGTGGCGCCTGTAAGACCCCATTATCTGACAATGGGATTGATTGTGAGACACGACACGAAGAATGGTACCGCATGCTGTGCTAATCTTGCCAACAACTACCCTCTAAGGCTATGAATAGAACTTTTGATAGAAGAGTTAACAGATGTAAAATAAAAAGGTTAATAGTGCAGAATAAGCAGAAGCAGAGAGAAAAGAAAAATGAAGGCACTTTATCCTTTTTACTAACAGAAAGTTGTGTAATGTATTTGTACAAAGAGTTTTTATCATCTGGCAGAGCGCTACATTAGAGGACACCTATAAGATGTCCCGTTATAGTCAAGATGGTGGAGACATTTGCATGCACTAAGTTGTCCCTGATCTTTCGACAGGACAGCTAAAAACTGATCAATAGTATATTCAAATGAAGGCTACCATGAGAGCTTCTGCCGGCTCTCATTCTTTAATGAGAAGGTTTAAATGAGAAGGCCTTTGAGGGGTGCAGGTGAAACCAGTATCTCTCTCTTAGAAGGATATATCAATTTGCAGGGCCGGGATGAAGGGTTGGAGGCAACTGTCTAGGGAAACTACCACTTTCTATCAGAAAGGAGGTGCAAGTATGGGGTGGACTCAAGAACAACCTCAAGACAACCTCCATTTTAGAAAGAAAAACAATTAAAAAATTAATAATTAGCATTCTCCATATGTATATAAATGTCTGATGTATTAATATGTAGCCTTATTTCTCCTGCATGGTGAATGACATAATGAAAAAAAACTCAACGTCAAAATTGTAACCCTATATATCACAGAGCTCAACTTCTCTCCTCTATCAAATAACCCTATATATCCCAGAGTTCAGCTCCTCTCCTCTATCATATAACCCTATATATCACAGAACTCATCTTCTCCCCTCTATCATATAACCCTATATATCACAGAGCTCAGCTCCTCTCCTCTATCATATAACCCTATATATCACAGAGCTCAGCTCCTCTCCTCTATCATATAACCCTATATATCACAGAGCTCAGCAAAGTGTGGAAACAAACCTCAAACAAAAAAACAAATGATTTGTATTGCTGTAGTGTGAATGAGCCTGTAAGTTTATTAATCAGTTTTGAAGCACACTAAGCTACACTAATATGTAGTTGAGAGTCAAACCCTATTATCAGATCCAGCACAGCCTCACCAGACCCAGATTATATCCACCTTATAAAATAATTATAATAACCAACCTTTCTAACAGTCTTGATTTAAAGGGGTTGTCTCACTACATTGATTCATCTCACTTTAGCCCTGTTTTATTGGTTTCACTTTGAATTCAGGGGCGTGTTTACTGGCTTCTACTAGGCTGCAGTAGAAGCCAGGTCTGTAGCTATAGCAACCAGTGCTGACAGTCTATCAGGAGAGATTGAACAGGTCTGTAGCTATAGCAACCAGTGCTGACAGTCTATCAGGAGAGATTGAACAGGTCTGTAGCTATAGCAGCTAGTGCTGGCAGCCTATCAGGAGAGATTGAACAGGTCTGTAGCTATAGCGACCTGAGGAGCTGATGCAGCCCATACAAGAGGGGATATCTAGGAATAGGTAGGACACTGTTAATGGACACATATTGCAAAGTGACTTGTTTTTGCAAGATCTTTAACATAAATAGCAGCGATCCTTTTAGTGAGACAACCCCTTTAAGCTATTTTTTTTAATTGTGGTATTTACATTTTTCATCTCTATCTTTTAACAGCCATCCTTTTTTTGTAAACTTTTATATCAACATATGGGCAAAACTATAGCTCTAGCAACTATAGCCACTGCTATTCAATAGAGAGGTTGATAAGGGACAACAGGCACAAGGTCATTGTACCTTTTATGTAGGGAATAACGCTTTGTTGGTTTTCTGCTATAGCGTTACTATGTGAGTTCTCTATATGGCTCTATTATCTATACCTTCAATGGTTCCTATGTATGTTGTAGTTTCCGCTTCTTATCATTAGGTAGTGGGGGCCCATCAAGTTTTACTGTGGGGCCCTATGGAATCTAGTGACGTCCCTGCAGCTCCACATCAACGCTGCGGAAAAACTACAGGCAATGTAGTTAGTAGTCTACTATGTATTTCTTCCTAACGTACATATTTTTTATATCTTGGCAAAAAATTATATTTTCAAGAATATTTTGCTTTACTTTAAGGATTATTTTGACGGATTTAATTAAATTGCTAATGTTGCTAAATTATTTACAAAGACGATTTTTACACGTCTATTAGAGAAATATTATTGGCTATTTCCATCATTCGCGTGCTATGTGCAGCCAATCACTGGCAACATTGTCACATGCACATGACCGCTCTGGCCTGTTATTGGCTGCACATAGCACGTGAATGATGGAAATAGCCAATAATATTTCTCCAATAGACGTGTAAAAATCGTCTTTGTAGATAATTTAGCAACATTAGCAATTTAATTAAACCAGTCAAAATAATCCTTAAACTAAAGCTAAATATTCTTGAAAATATAATTGCACATGAACGATGGACGATGGATTGTATAGGCTGGACATCAGTAAGGAACAGGAGCGTCACGGCTGTGAGTAGGCTTTTTCTATTTCTATTCATGCCCCATAGGACACACAAGTCCCAGACAACCCCTTTAAAGGCTGTTTTTTTGTTATCATGCCCAATACTGTGGAGTCTGGACCCATCTATGGATTTAATTTAGGAGTAAAGTCTAAGCATCTTATGTTCTTTACCCTTAACCCCAACGACCACACAAAAATGCTTTGAGCTTGCCATGGTAAATCTCAGCAGCAGATGACATCAGGCCAAAGTACAGGGCTGGCAGGCGGAAAATGTAGTCAGGTGATGCAAGAAGTCAGAGACAGGCAGAAGGTGAGGGCAAAAGGCAGGGAGACTGCGTCAGGAAGGAAGGAATGAAATGAATACACCTCAGGAGACTAAAGGACTTAGAGTAGGCTTAGAGTAATTGGGAAGGGTCCCTAATAAAGATCTGGTTAGCATGTCATTAACTGAAACTAGGGATGATTTTGGTTTTGGTCCTTTAAAGGGGTTTTGTCACAATATTAAATTGACGTGGGAACCTCCCCAAATGCAAATTTAAGCAAGTCTGTAATTATAAGTAATTACAAAATATGTACCATATTGGAATGTCCATCTCCTTACTGCTCGTTGTCAGGGGTCCTGACCAGCGCTTTCACTTCTCCTTGCCTGGCTGCACTTGCTCAGTTGAATCCTCATTCTGTGATGGCCGGGCTTGGGAATGTGCATTGCCACATATGTGTTCTCTCTCCTTGCCCAACCATCACATTCTTCCATAATGTTGCTCCCAATGCTTTTATCTCTTCCCATGTTCTCATCTCTCCTGCACTGTGATCTCTCCCCCGTGCCCTGTCAGCTCTGCCCCTGCTATCTCTCTTCTGTGTCAGGTCACCTCTATCCGTGCGATGTCTCCCCAGTGTCCTGTCACCTCTCCCCCTGTGATCTCTCCCCAGTGTCCTGTCACCTCTCCCCCTGTGATCTCTCCTGTGTGTCCTGTCACCTCTCCCCCTGTGATCTCTCCCCAGTGTCCTGTCAGCTCTCCCCCTGTGATCTCTCCCCTGTGTCCTGTCACCTCTCCCCCTGTGATCTCTCCCCAGTGTCCTGTCACCTCTCCCCAGGTGATCTCTCCCCTGTGTCCTGTCACCTCTCCCCTGCGTCTCTCCCAGTCGTCCTGTCACCCCACCTGTGATCTCTCCATGTCTGTCACCTCTCCCCCTGCGATCTCTCCCCAGTGTCCGGTCACCTCTCCCCCTGTGATCTCTCCCCAGTGTCCTGTCACCTCTCCCCCTGTGATCTCTCCCCAGTGTCCTGTCACCTCTCCCCCTGCGATCTCTCCCCAGTGTCCGGTCACCTCTCCCCCTGTGATCTCTCCCCAGTGTCCTGTCAGCTCTCCCCCTGCGATCTCTCCCCTGTGTCCTGTCAGCTCTCCCCCTGCGATCTCTCCCCAGTGTCCTCTCCCCTCTCCCCCTGTGATCTCCCCCAGTGTCCTGTCATCTCTCCCACTGCGATCTCTCCTGTGTGTCCTGTCACCTCTCCCCTGCGATCTCTCCTCTGTATCCTGTCAGTTCTCCCCCTGCGTGTCCGTGTCCTGTCACCTCCCCCCTGCGAACTCTCCCCAGTGTCCTGTCACCTCTCCCCCTGTGTCCTGTCAGCTCTCCCCCTGTGATCTCTCCCCAGTGTCCTGTCACATCTCCCACTGCGATCTCTCCCCAGTGTCCTATCACATCTCCCCCTGCCATCTCTCCTCCGTGTCCTGTCACCTCTCCCCCTGCGATCTCTCCTCCGTGTCCTGTCACCTCTCCCCCTGCGATCTCTCCCCTGTGTCCTGTCACCTCTCCCCCTGCGATCTCTCCCCAGTGTCCTGTCACCTCTCCCCCTGCGATCTCTCCCCAGTGTCCGGTCACTTCTCCCCCTGTGACCTCTCCCCAGTGACCGGTCACCTCCCCCCTGCGATCTCTCCCCAGTGTCCTGTCACCTCCCCCCTGCGATCTCTCCCTAGTGTCCTGTCACCTCTCCCCCTGCGATCTGTCCCTAGTGTCCTGTCACATCTCCCCCTGCGATCTCTCCCCAGTGTCCTGTCACATTTCCCCCTGCAATCTCTCCTCCATGTCCTGTCACCTCTCCCCATGCGATTTCTCCTCCGTGTCCTGTCACCTCTCCCCCTGCGATCTCTCCTGTGTGTCCTGTCACTTCTCCCCCTGTGATCTCTCCCCAGTGTCCGGTCACTTCTCCCCCTGTGATCTCTCCCCTGTGTCCTGTCAGCTCTCCCCCTGCGATCTCTCCCCAGTGTCCTGTCACATCTCCCCTGTGATCTTTCCCCTGGGTCCTGTCACATCTCCCCCTGTGATCTCTCCCCTGTGTCCTGTCACTTCTCCCCTGCTGACATCTCCCCTGTGTCCTGTCACCTCTCCCCCTGTGATCTCTCCCCAGTGTCCTGTCACTTCCTCCCCCTGCTGATCTCTTCCCCAGTGTCCTGTCACCCTCTCCCCCCTGTGATCTCTCCCAGTGTCCTGTCACCTCTCCCTGTGATCCCCCGTGCTGTCAGCTCTCCTCCTGTGATCTCTCCCCAGTGTCCTGTCAGCTCTCCCCCTGTGATCTCTCCCCTGTGTCCTGTCAGCTCTCCCCCTGCGATCTCTCCTCCGTGTCCTGTCACCTCTCCCCCTGTGATCTCTCCCCAGTGTCTGGTCACTTCTCCCCCTGTGATCTCTCCCCAGTGTCCTGTCAGATCTCCCCCTGTGATCTCTCCCCAGTGTCCTGTCAGCTCTCCCCCTGTGATCTCTCCCCAGTGTCCTGTCACCTCTCCCCCTGCGATCTCTCCCCAGTGTCCTGTCACCTCTCCCCCTGTGATCTCTCCCCGGTGTCCTGTCAGCTCTCCCCCTGGGATCGCTCCCCAGTGACAGTGTTGTCATTATGGTCTAAATTTTATGAGTTGATTTAACTTTAGCATAATTCTATAATTTTGTTATCTTTTACTACTTTTAATTAAAAAAAAAAAATTTTAATCTACTTTGAATCACCAATTTGTTTATTTTTTTCTTTCACTGAGGTGTGTGGAGGATCGTTCTTTGTGTTTTTTATTGGTACTAATTTTTCTGGCATTTGGCAAATACAAATCATTTTGGTTCCTAATTGACCTAAAACGGGGAAGGTTTATCCTGAATTCATGTCAGATAGTGAGAAAAACCTGCAGATGGGGCTTTTTATATAATGTATGTAAACTACTGGTTTCAACTGTATTTATGTCTACCCAATCATCTGATCCAGCAGTGATTACATTATAACTTACCAGAGAGATAAGAGGTAAAAAACAAACCAAAAAGTAGACTACCACAACACATTTCAATGAACAAATAAAGTAAGTTATCACTGATGTGCATGATCGTGTCTAAAGTTAGGGCTACACCATGACCTTAGTCAATTGCTGCACAGCTGAATATCTATAAATATATTTCAAATGTGCAGATCTAATCGCGTAAGTTCTTCTTGCTACAATACTTACTGGACTCAAGAGCTGTTTTCCCATTGACTTGTATTAAGAGCAGCACTTGGGAAACTGTTGCACCATTTGTGCATCTCCCTGTTGCAGAATAGGAGAAGCCATTACTTTCTGATCACGGTAATGATTTGGGCCATGCTACACTTTCAGTGGCCAGGAGCAGAACAACTTTTGTAGGAGAGACAGCGCTAAACCAGCTCCACGGCTTCTTTGTTTTCTGGACTGTGAAGGTCCCAGCAGTCAGATTTCACCAATCCAAAAAGTGATAACAAATTCTAGCAACACGCTATTACTTTCTTAGATGGATAAAACTTCTGAGATGCTAGGTTTCACGGGTTAAACAGAGCTGACATCTTCAATATTTCCCTAAGGTTATGTCCACACGACACATGTCAAAAATACTCGTCGAACAACATGGTGTTAGGACTCAGAATCCGATGAGTATCTTGACGTGGATTTTAGGTCATTTTTTTCCCCGCTGGATTTACAGTCACAAAACCAGTGTAATTCATCTCTATGGGGTTTTGGATGCAGATCCAACACACAGATGTTTGTCACGCAAATACAGCAGTAGAATTGAACATGTTTCAAGTTTTTTTGTAAAAACAGTAGTTTTGAAATCCGACCTCAAGAAAATCTGAGTGGGGTGGACTACACCTCGGATTTTCAATTGAGGTCTATGGGGATGGCTTACAGTCAGGTATTTACAGTTTTTAAAACCCGAATCCACATAAAAATCTGACTGTAAATCATTGCCGTGTAGCCAAACCCTAATGGAAAACAATTGAAATTATCATAAAAAACTTGAACATGATTTTGCAAGGTGGCTTGCAACATTTTTCTGCATTAGGAGAATGTTGAATTTTACATGAGCAACTGTATGTCACTCTGGAACACTGATCTAACGTGCATAAATATCATTAGTTTCTATGGGTATCGCACAACTCCGCATTCATGCAACAGTTGCATAACTAAAGTCGCAGTGTAGCCCTAGCGTGATCTGATTTGTAGCAAACATCCTAAAACAGTTTGGATGGCAATTACCTTGCTGCATTATACTTCATGTGTCACTCCTTTTCTTTTTATATAGGTAAACCTGTTAAAATCAGAGGACCTCCGTCAGTATATTCTTCTAGACTTGATGACTATCCAGATGTATAATGATTGATCAATACCAGCAACAAAAGAAAACTCTAAAGATGTATAAATTTACAGAGTAAGGATATGTTGTGTATTGTATGATAAACGTCCTATCTTATTGTGCACTTTCAATCTATTTTATAACCCACTAATTTTAGCAGGAGGTAAATCCATATGCTAGGGCAGCACGGTGTCTCAGTGGTTAGCACGGTGTCTCAGTGGTTAGCACGGTGTCTCAGTGGTTAGCACGGTGCAGCACGGTGTCTCAGTGGTTGCAGGGGTGTCTCATGGTTAGCACGGGGCGCAGGGTGTCTCAGTGGTTAGCACAGTACAGTACGGGTTTCTCAGTGGTTAGACAGTCAGACGGTGTCTCATGGTTTAGCACAGGGAGAAACAGTGTCTCAGGGGTTTAAAACCAGTGCAGCAGGGTGTCTCAGTGGTTACACAGTGCAGCACGGTGTCTCTGGTTAGCAAGGGTGACACGTTCTCCGTGTTCACAGTGCAGCACGGTGTTCATGGTTAGCACAGTGCAGCACGGTGTCTCAGTGGTTGCACGGTGCAGCACGGGTCTCAGGGGTTTTAGCAGGGTGCAGCACGGGTCCCCGGGGTTAGCACGGTGCAGCAGGTGTCTCAGTGGTTTACACGGTGCGCACGGTTCCAGGGGTTAGCACAGTAAGTCGGTGTCTCAGTTTACACGTGCGACGGTGTCTCAGGGTTACACGTCGCACGTGTCCAGGGGGTTAGCACAGTGCAGCACGGTTCAGGGTTAGCACAGTGCGCACGGTGTCTCAGTGGTTAGCACGGGCAGCACGGTGCTCAGGGTTGCACAGTACATACGGTGTCTTATGGTTACACAGTGACACGGTGTCTCAGGTTGAAAAGTGCAGCACAGTGTCCGGGTTAGCACAGTGCAGCACGGTGCTCAGTGGTTAGCAAGTAAGTACGGTGTCTCAGGGGGTTTACACAGTCAGCACGGTGTTCGTGTTTAGCAGGGTGAGCGGGGTTCTCAGTGGTTAGCACAGTACAGACGGTGCCCTCAGGGGTTAGCACAGTGCAGCCGGTGCTCAGGGTTTGCACGTGAGCACGTGTCTCAGTGGTTAGACGGCAGCCGGTTCTCAGTGGTTAGCAGGTGCAGAACGGTTCTCAGTGGTTAGCCGGTGCAGCACGGGTCCCCCGGGGTTTAGCACAGTGAGCACGGTGTCTCATGGTTTTCACAGTGCGCACGGGGGTCTCTGGGTTAGCACGGTGCAGCACGGTCTCAGGGGTTAGCAGGGCAGCAGGGTGTCCAGGGGTTTTGGCACGGTGCAGCACGGTGTCTCAGTGGTTTAGCACGGGCAATGGTGTCTCAGTGTTAGACAGTGCAGCAGGGTGTTCCCAGTGGTTAGCACGGGGCAGCTGGGTCTCAGGGTTAGCAGGTGCACACGGTGTCTCAGTGGTTAGCACAGGGCCACACGTGCCTCAGGGGTTTAGCACGGTACTCATGGTTAGCACGGTGCAGCACGGTGTTCAGGGTTAGCAGGGTCACAGGGTGACTCATGGTTAGCACGGTGCGCACGGTGTCTCAGGGGGTTAGCACAGTACAGTACATGTCCATGGTTGCACGGTAGCAGGGTTTTTCCTCAGGGGTTAGCACAGTGGAACGGTGTCTCAGTGGTTAGCACATTGCAGAACGGTGCTCAGTGGTTATCACAGTACAGTACGGTGTCCCAGGGGTTGCCAGTGCAGCCGGTGTTCAGTGGTTAGCAGGGTGTCTCATGGTTACCCGGGGTGTCGTGGTTAGCACAGTAAGTACGGTGTCTCAGGGGTTTTAACAAGTACGTACGGTGTCTCAGTGGTTAGCACGGGTGCAGCATGGGTCTCATGGTTAGCACAGTACAGTACGGTGCTCGGGGTTAGCCGGTGCAGCATGGTGTCTCAGTGGTTAGACGGACAGTACGGTGTCCAGGGGTTTAGCACGGTGCAGCACGGGTCTCAGGGGGTTACAAGACGTACGGTGTCTAATGGTTAGACGGTGGGCAGCACGGTGTTTTCAGTGGTTACACAGTACAGGGGTGTCTCAGTGGTTAGCACAGTGCATACGGTGTTCATGGTTAGCACAGTGGTACGGTGTCTCAGGGGTTTGAGGTGCGCACGGTGCTCAGTGGTTACACGGTGCAGCACGGGTCTCAGTGGTTAGCACGGTGACACCGTTTGTCTCAGGGGGATACAAAAACAAATCCCATCAAAAACAACTTTTTTAAAGGGATTTTGTATGTTCTCCCGGTTTTTTGCGGGGGTTTTCTCGGGGCTCCCCCCAACCCAAAAAAAATACATAAGGGGAATCTGGGAAATTGGACAGCGTCGTGAAATATAATGCAATACAAAGCAATTAAGCAGCAAGTAGAGACACATTCCAAAACTTTTTGGTTATTTACATATTTTTAGCTGTATTTTAGCTGTATTGAGCTATATAAATAACTAAAAATATTTAAAAAATCAAAAAAGTTTTTGAATGTTCTCTACTTGTTTAATTTCTTAATTGCTTTTAATTTTTTAAATCTAAATGAATACTTTAGTTTTTTCCTCACTGAATCTGTTGTTTTGTGGGACACTCTGTGCTTTCTTTGGTAGGCGAGGTGATCCAAAAAATACAACTACGGCGTTGATTATTTTGTTTTGCATGCCATTTACTGTGCAGTATAAATAAGGTTATATTTTCATAAATCAGACTTCTCCCAATACTGAGCATGTTCTATACAATACAAGTTTTATACAACAAAAATGTTATTAAAATCTTTTTTGCATATATTTAATAACTAATTTATTCATTCACTTTTTTCTGACTTTATTTTTTTAGTCCCCTTTTAAAGGGAAAATTTAATTGACTTAAAAGGGAAAGGGGGATATGGACAGTAAACTAGGCCTTGTGTGCACTTTAGAGCAGAAACAATTTCTTTTTCCTCATCAATGCAATACAAAAGAGCAAAAGAATTAGAAAAAAATCTTCATTTACCCGTCCCCCCCCCCTGTTATCTAATCTGGTAGTTAGAAAAACCCTTTTAAGTGGTTTTAATTGGGGGGTCAAAGCATCCCCCTAACATCAAGATATATTGAGTTTGGGGCCCCTTTAAAAAGACAACCCGGTCTTTATTACAGAGTTTCCTTCCTGCTCTCATGACTTTTCAGGTCTCTCCTACGCTCCTATTCCCCTCCTTCCCCTCCGTATTAAAAAAGACATTCCCTCGGCTGTCGGGTGGGGGGGGGGGGGGGGGGGGGGGGGGGGGGGGGGGGTCCTGTAATAGTGCTACCCTGACTAAAATTCCCCCTTTCCGCCACTTGGGGTTTTTTGGTTGGGGTGTGCAAGATAAGAACTAGCCTCCCTGACCCTCTTTTTTCCAGCCTGCCCCTGTCCCCAGCAAGCGCCCATCTTCCAGCGCTTTCCTTGGAGGTCCGCAAGTTCCCCTACCAGGGGCAACAAACTCCTTACCATCTTATCGATGGATCTCAATGGATCTCAATTTTAGAGATTGTTCATTTAGATCCAGGATCTTGGTTTCCAAGTGGGTAATATGCAAGTATCTAGCACAGCAGAATTTACCCTTAAATGGCTGTTCCATGACTGCATACACTGCACAAGACGTACACCGGCGAGCATTAATAACCATGGAGCACACTGCTATTAATGGGAATAGCACAGGTAACTTAAAGTCATTTATACAAGGGAATGCAGACTGAATTAAAAACGAGCAAACCCCTCTTAACTCCCTGTATCCAAAGTCTCTTGGTCTCTGGCTTTTGTAAAGTAATGTATAGAATTAAATAGAATTTTGAGCGCTTACTATAAATGATAATGTTATTAGGCCTACGATGACAATCCACGAATAATGACCACGTACTCCTTGTGACTGTTCTGCATGGTCACCAGAAATGTGATCTGACGAACCATCTGGAAAAAAAGAAAAATATAAAAGATAGTTTGGGGTAGAGGAGCAAAATTAACCAGAAAAATAACTTAAACTGGTTTTATCATTACAAAGATCATGTCTCAGATTATGGGGACAGTAAAAATAAGCACTTTTGTAATTGGGTTGTATTCCCTCAGTCACTTGGTTTAGCAGATATGAGCTTTTCTGTAAATCTGTGTTCTATTTCTGCTGTTGCTGGACAGACACGTCCTTGGACGTTTCCTGTGCCCTAGACATGCCCCTTGCACTGTGATTGGCTGGCTGACATTTCATTCAGCCTGTTGGGATACGCCCCTAGACAGGAAACGCCCAGGCCACGCCCCCTGCGCTGTGATTGGCTGCCTGCACACTCTGTGTTTACTCCCCTCTGAGCTGTTAAAATCGATAGTGAAACCAAGGTCTGCTGTCTCTATACACATCTCCCAGTTCTAGGGTGATGATCTGGGCAATTACTGCCTGCTTAAAGGGATTTTGCCAAGAGGTTGATTCACCTCCTCACAGGTCCAGTCCTTAAGCTGCTACTTTGAAAAGAGGGCGTTCTGTTCCTCAGATCTAATGCAAGCCCCGCCTCTTTATGACATCATCATCTTTAGTGTATAACAAGGATTCAACACACCATTTGTACACGCTGTATATGTAGTGCAGTGCTTAGCTGATCTGCTCTCCAAGAGAGGTTATGAGTTCAAGCCCCATCAGTAAGTTTTTTTTTATTTTCTTTTATAAATTATACACATATGTAAAGATATGAAAATATAATTTTATTTATATACACACACAAAGCTCCTCACAGTAGTCACACCAAGCACTTCCAACATACGTGATACAATGCATATACTCTGGGGGATGAAACATGATATAGTGGGAGCTATGTATGTGTATATATATCATTATATAGATTGACATATATATTTTAGGTCTCTCTACATATGTGTAGAATTTAGGGGAGGAAAAAATACTCTGTGAGGGACTAGAACTCCAAACCCCTTCATTGTAAGAGCAAAACTCTACCGCTGCACTACCAGCCCAAGTTAGTTATAGGTTGAACAGAGCTTCTCTAAAGCTGATTGCTTCTCCCCCCATTGTTTTCACTCACATGTCACTGACAGCAAGCAGAGATCTTTACTTGAAGCTGACATTTGTCCTTTGTAGTTGAGTAAAGATCTCTGCCTGTTGTCAGTACAATTTGGGTGAACACCACTAGAACAGAAGTAAAAGCTGCTGGCTTTCAGTGTAATTTGTGTGTAAACTAAGAGATATAACAGGTGCTTGCTGGAGCTTGTGGAGCCTGAAGGCTGCAGACATAAGCAGGCAGGAGGCTACAGAGCTGTTATATCCAGACAACCTTCTGCATCCCCTGCTTCATACAAAATGATGATGTCATAGTTCTTCAGTGAGGGGAGACACGCCTCCTGGGAGGAGAGACACGCCTGCTGACAGGAGAGACACGCCTGCTGAGAGGAGAGACTCGCCCCTGGATTTCAAACTCAATCTGAGAGAATTAGCTGAAGAGCATGAACAGTTCAAATGATAAAACTCCTTTAAAGGGGTTGTCTCACTATAAGGATTGATTTTATGTTAAAGATCTTGCAAACACAAGTCACTTTGCAATATGTGTCCATTAACAGTGTCCTACCTATTCCTACATATCTCCTCTTGTATGGGCTCCATCAGCTCCTCAGGTCACTATAGCTACAGACCTGTTTGATCTCTCCTGATAGGCTGCCAGCACTGGATGCTATAGCTACAGACCTGGCTTCTACTGCAGCCTAGTAGAAGCCAGTAAACACGCCCCTGGATTCAAAATGAAACCAAGAAAACAAGACTGAGGTAAGATGAATCAATGTAGTGAGACAACCCCTTTCTTATAAATATTTTTAATGAACATATTGATTTACAAATTATTGATATTTTTCTGTTGTCTGTATTAAAAATGAGTTAAAGGGAATCTATTAGGTGGCTTATGCTGCCCTATCACAGAGCAGGATGTGAAAGAGGGAAAGGAGCTGAGCTCTGTGATATATAGGGTTATATGATAGAGGAGAGAAGCTGACCTCTGTGATATATAGGGTTATATGATAGAGGGGAGGAGCTGAGCTCTGTGATATATAGGGTTATATGATAGAGGGGAGGAGCTGAGCTCTGTGATATATAGGGTTATATGATAGAGGAGAGAAGCTGAGCTCTGTGATATATAGGGTTATATGACAGAGGAGAGATGTTGAGTTCTGGTGTTTCTCACCACACTTTTTATATCATATAACCTTATATGTCCCAGCGCTCATCTCCTCTCCCTCTATCATATAAACCTATATATCACAGAGCTCAGCTTCTCTCCTCTATCATATAACCCTATATAGCACAGAGCTCAGCTACACTTCCTCTATCATATAACTCTATATATCACAGAGCTCAGCTTCTCTCCTCTATCATATAACCCTATATATCACAGAGCTCAGCTTCTCTCCTCTATCATATAACCCTATATATCACAGAGCTCAGCTTCTCTCCTCTATCATATAACCCTATATAGCACAGAGCTCAGCTCTACTCCTCTATCATATAAACCTATATCTCACAGAGCTCAGCTTCTCTCCCTCTATCATATAACCCTATATATCACAGAGCTCAGCTCCTCTTCCTCTATAATATAACTCTATATATCACAGAGCTCAGCTTCTCTCCTCTATCATATAACCCTATATATCACAGAGCTCAGCTTCTCTCCTCTATCATATAACCCTATATATATCAGAGCTCAGCTCCTCTCCTCTATCATATAACCCTATAGTCACAGAGCTCAGTTTCTCTCCTCTTCATATAACCCTTTTATATCACAGAGCTCAGCTCCTCTCCTCTATCATATAACCCTATATATCACAAGAGCTCGCTCCTCTCCTCTATCATATATACCCTATATATCACAGAGCTCAGCTTCTTACTCTCTCTTATAAACCATATATCAGAGAGCTCAGCTCCTCCCCTCTATCATAAAAAACCCTATAAAAATATCACAGAGCTCAGCCCCTCTCCTCGGGTCATATAACCCTATTTTATCACAGAGCTCAGCTCCCCTCTATCATATAACCCTATATATCACAGAGCTCAGCTTCTCTCCTCTATCATATAATAATATCTATCTCACAGCGCTCAGCTTCTCTCCGTCTATCAAATAACCCTATATATCACAGAGCTCAGCTTCTCTCCTCTATCATATAACCCTATATATCACAGAGCTCAGGTTCTCTCCTCTATCATATAACCCTATATATCACAGAGCTCAGCTCCTCTCCTTTTTTCACCTCCTTCTCTCAGATACAGCAGCATAAACCCCCTGACCGGTTTACTTAAAGACCACTCAGCATTGATGAGGCAAGAAGTAAAATTCTAATTTTACTATAAACATATGGGGTGGCATGTATGAATGGGGCTGAGCCAGTTCTATAGATGTATCAAGAGTCATACTCCAAACTTTGACGCGATAGGCATCTAAGCGATACTCTGTAATGTGCCAAAGATGTGGGGGTGTTCTGGAGGCGTCGCACCAGATTCACAGAATTAGACACATCTATGATTCGTTGATGCCAAACGTAGGTGCAGAACAGTTAGAACAGCCAGACCAGGATAAAGGTGGTGCCTGAGCCAGACATGTGGTATTGGCTCTACACTGCCCTGTATGTATGACCTGCAGAAGAACAGCCAGACCAGGATAAAGGTGGTGCCTGAGCCAGACTTGTGGTATTGGCTCTATACTGCCCTGTATGTATGACCTGCAGAAGAACAGCCAGACCAGGATAAAGGTGGTGCCTGAGCCAGACATGTGGTATTGGCTCTACACTGCCCTGTATGTATGACCTACAGAAGAACAGACCAGGGTAAAGGTGGTGCCTGAGCCAGACTTGTGGTATTGGCTCTACACTGCCCTGTATGTATGACCTACAGAAGAACAGACCAGGGTAAAGGTGGTGCCTGAGCCAGACATGTGGTATGGCTCTACACGCTCCTGTATGTATGACCTGCAGAAGAACAGCCAGACCAGGGTAAAGGTGGGTGCCTGAGCCAGACTTGTGGTATTGGCTCTACACTGCTCCTGTATGTATGACCTGCAGAAGAGCAGCCAGACCAGGGTAAAGGTGGTGCCTGAGCCAGACTTGTGGTATTGGCTCTACACTACCCTGTATGTATGACTGACAGAAGAACAGCCAGACCAGATGTAAAGGTGGTGCCTAAGCCAGACTTGTGGTATTGGCTCTACACTGCCCTGTATGTATGACCTGCAGAAGAACAGCCAGACCAGGGTAAAGGTGGTGCCTGAGCCAGACTTGTGGTATTGGCTCTACACTGCACCTGTATGTATGACCTGCAGAAGAACAGCCAGACCAGGGTAAGGTGGTGCCTGAGCCAGACTTGTGGTATTGGCTCTACACTGCCCTGTATGTGTGAACCTGCATAAGAACAGGCAGACCAGGGTAAAGTTTGTTACTGCGCCCGCGATGTGTTATTGGCTCTACACTGCTGTGTATGTATGACCTGCAGAAGAACAGACCAGGGTAAAGGTGGTGCCTGAGCCAGACTTGTGGTATTGGCTCTACACTGTCCTGTATGTATGACCTGCAGAAGAACAGCCAGACCAGGGTAAAGGTGGTGCCTGAGCCAGACTTATGGTATTGGCTCTACACTGCGCCTGTATGTATGACCTGCAGAAGAACAGACCAGGTAAGGTGGTGCCTGAGCCAGACTTGTGGTATTGGCTCTACACTGACCTGTATGTATGACCTGCAGACGAACAGCCAGACCAGGGTAAAGGTGGTGCCTGAGCCAGACTTCTGGTATTGGCTCTACACTGCCCTGTATGTATGACCTGCAGAAGAACAGCCAGACCAGGGTAAAGGTGGTGCCTGAGCCAGACTTGTGGTATTGGCTCTACACTGCCCTGTATGTATGAACCTGCAGAAGAACAGCCAGACCAGGGTAAAGGTGGCGCCTGAGCCAGACTTGTGGTATTGGGTCTACACTGCCCTGTATGTATGAACTGAAGAAGAACAGCCAGACCAGGTAAAGGTGGTGCCTGAGCCAGACTTGTGGTATTAGCTCTACACTGCCCTGTATGTATGACCTGAAGAAGAACAGCCAGACCAGGGTACAGGTGGTGTCAGAGCCAGACTTGTGGTATTGGCTCTACACTGCCCTGTATGTATGACCTGCAGAAGAACAGCCAGACCAGGGTAAAGGTGGTGCCTGAGCCAGACTTGTGGTATTAGCTCTACACTGCCCTGTATCTATGATCTGCAGAAGAACAGCTTCATACATTCTGACGCATTCTACATTGCTTTAAATTGATTTAGAGCTGGCCTGTCAGCGCCAAAGTTCATACATGTCGCCCATAGTGTTTTGAAAGCTATATACAGCTTTGTTTTATATCAATCTAAGTTTTTTCAAATTCCTTTCTTTCAGCTCACAGCTCCTATACAGGCCCACAAGGAAGACGGAGATACTCCCAGTGATCATAGGCAAGATTGGCCCCAAAGAATAGAAAGTATGGTGCTGCTTTTCAGGGAGAAAGGCAGAGAAAGAAAGACAGAAAGCAAAAGGTATGTGCAATATGTGCAGTCATGTACAATCACTTTAGAACGAGCCCCAAGCATCAACTCCACAGGTGGGTCCCAAGAATCAACTCCACAGATGGGCCCCAAGAATCAACTCCATTGGTGGGCCCCAAGAATCAACTCCAGTGGTGAGTCCCAGGCAGCCCAGTCCGACACTGCACAAGCTTGTGGTTACAGACCCTGTGCCGTCTTATCCTGCAGTCATAGTCCCTTCAAAATTTCATCCGCTTCATATTAACCTAGCAAATGTAGGTCAACAACAATTATGCGGAATATGAAACACATGACTGCAGGGTCAGACTACACAAGGTTTATTTCTAATTATAAAGACACATTACTATGCATAAGATCTGCATACACAGTATCAATACTATTACACAATTGGTTATTTTTTTTTATTTTGGATGCATTAGAGCGCACATTTGGTTACAGAAGGTCCAATGCTTATTGTGCAGCTGGTCACAATACTCTTAGGGTATGTCCCCATGGCACGGGTTTTTGACCGGTTTTTCAGACGGTTTGCGGTTTTGCAGACCGTCTGAAAAAACGTCCGAAAATGAGTACAATGGGGCTCTATATTAACCCTACAGAAAATGCTTCTAGGACCCCAGGTCAATTGGTTCACAGGAGTATTGTTCCTTTGCATATGTAAAAACAAGAGAGTGAATTCCTGCTATCTAGTTATATTATGTGGATTATGATACATTCATCCATGTTTCGGTTGCTCAAGTTATGATGGACGGAGGTCTATGTTTTAACTTTTAATAGGTCCCTATAAATGCTTGTTATGCTCCTGGTCCAACCCAGTGAAAATTGTGTTATTATTCTGTAAAACCCAAACAATGTGGATCATACCTTTAAGCCTTACTGTGGGTGTTGTGTGTTCCGGCCTTAAATCTTGTTGATCGTTATTTGTAGTAATGGTCTGCAAGGTACTGGCCTGCTCATCTGGTGGAGAAAAGAAAAGATGTACCTTAATCGATACATTACAATGTGGTATACAAAGTAACACACTGAGTGTTTGGGCATTCAATTGGAAAATGAGATTAAATGTAAAGTTCTGCATCTCGGTACTAATAATCTGCAGGCATCATATGTCCTGAGGGATGAAAAACTGGGAGAATCTCTCACTGTGAAGGATCTAGGCATACTTGTAGATCATAGATTACAGAACAGCATGCAGTGTCAATCAGCTGCCTCTAAGTCCAGCAGGATATTGCTGTGTATTAAAAGAGGCATAGAAGCACGGGACAGGGATGTAATATTACCTCTGTATAAAGCATTGGTGTGGCCGGGTTTGGAATATGCTGTTCAGTTTTGGGCTCCAGTTTTTAGAAAAGATGTAATGGAGCTAGAGGAAGTGCAAAGACGAGCAACCAAACTAATAAGGAGAATGGAACATCTTAGCTATGAGGAAAGGTTAAAAGAATTAAAATGATTTAGTCTTGAGAAAAGACGGCTCCGGGGAGACAAGATTAATTTATATAAGTATATACATGGCCCCTACAAAAAGTATGGGGAAAAGCTATTTCATGTAAAACCCCCTCAAAATACAAGGGGGGCCCTGCCTCCATCTGGAGAAAAAAGGATTTCATCTTCACCATGAGAACTGTGAATCTGTGGAATAGCCGCCTGAGGAGCTGGTCACAGCAGTAACAGTTGAAGGGTTCAAGAAAGGCTTAGATAACTACCTGAAACTAAAGAATATTAATACCTATGTAGTTAAATAAAATTCTAGATCCAGTCTGATGGCAATTTTGGGATCAGAAATTAAATATTTATTTATGGCAAATTGGTTCCAAGTCTTTCTCAGTAGGGGAAACTAAGCTTTAAAAATTCTCTCTCTTTCCCCACCCTTGGTTGAACTTGATGGACATAAGTCTTTTTTTAAACCATACTAACTATGTAACTATATAGCCATATACAAATGCTACAGATGCACTACCCTATTATGATGCCCATTAGACAACCACTCTAGACATCAATATGGGACTTTAAAGGGACACTACCATCAAAATATTTCAAGCAATATGTGACTATTATCTGGATTTTTTCCCTTTTTAAATTGGGTGTTTGCTTTTATATATAAAAAAAATTTTAAAGTTCCTCTACATACATGTCTTCATGGTTTGTCTCTGACTTCTGTGAGCTCCCATAGCACAGCAGTAAGAGGATTGCTTGACTGTTCTTTTTCTAGACTGTCTATGGCCTGAGAGGTGTAAGTGTTATCAGCAGAACCCAATCAGCGTGAAGAAAGCTGACAATCTCCCCGTTACAGAAATAATTAACCAATTATTCTTTCATGTATTGCTCTTGTCATTACCCTACAAACTGGTCTAATTTTATATTTTCCTGTCCAGAGAAATATAGAGCGATCATTATGTCATTGGCTCCTATTTTTAATGAAATGCCATAGAAATAAGCAGCAAAAAAAGTAAAGTGAGATTATCCTGTCCTATATAATATAATCGGGCTAAATAGTTACTTTTCACTGCACGTAACAGATATGTATAGGTCTGTATTAGACAACTTCTCCTTAGTGTCTTAGAATAACATTGGGCTGGGTGGCAGTCAGGGCCCACTGCACCTCCTCTGACGTGACACTTGTATTTCACGAAATAGATCTGTTGCAGCAAAATCCATGTACAATGGCTTCTCTTAGCAAAGCTGCTTCATGTATGCACACGTAGCGAGGCGAAGGCAGTCAGACAAACGAGGCGTCACCCACCAAGCGGAAGAAAATTTGTAATAAAATTGTGATTTTATTGGTCACCTTTGGGTCTGATACCTAAACTAGATTATCCTGTCCTGCCATCTTGGAATTTTATGCATTTACTAGGAAATAACAATGTAATTTTTAATTGCACAGGACTGCCTAAGTAAAAACAAAATACTACGAAAAATTCTAAAACAAATAGTTTAAAAGGAATATTGGTTTTCACCAAACCACTACTCTGATGGAAGTGTCTCTTTGAAGGGGTTTTATAGGTCAAAATTTTTCGTTCCCTCATTGCTGCTGCTGTTGTTGCAAGAAAATTGCAAGAAAGTGATGCTTACCTTCCCACTAACCTCCATTCCGGCTCTGCCTCTGCTCTCGCCAGGCCTTCTGTTTACCTATGGCGGTGGCCTTTTGCGCTCTGCAACCACTGATTAGCTGCAGCGGTAACGCTTTGTACCCTGACATCAATGTTTGAAGACTTTACTTCTAAACCGTGACATCAAAAAAACACGTGACCACTACAGCCAATTAGCAGCTGAAAAGGTGACATTCTGACTGCCAGGACCGGGAAGTCAACAGAAAACCCATCAAGAAGCAGAGCTGGGAAGAAGGTGGTAGAGAAGTGACTATGACTTATTATTTCCAACCGCACCAGTAGCAATGGGAATTAAAAATTTTACCTGGACAACCTCTTTAAACTGTCATGGAAGCTAAACGTGGGATATTTGGGGCTGCTCAACTCCTTAAATTCAGAGACTTTTGTAACTGGTGTTTTGGATAAACCATGGAGCCAAGAAGTAAACAGAAATAGTAGAGTAATCCTAATTTTTTATCCCAGAAGAAGGTACGGCAACCAAATTGTGCTCAAGCACTGGAAGAACTGACATGTATCTGATCCTGTAGATGTCAGGGCTGGGCTGTGCTCAGGCTCTAGGGATCTGCAGGCTACAGCAGCTGATGCACGATCCCACCCTGATACACTTGCTGCTGACAACTCTGTGAGTGACAGGGGCCCAGCCACTCCTGACAGGCTGCTCCAATCAGCTGGGTGCTGTGCCTGTGATATTCCTGGCTATCTCGTGTTTCTTGTTCGGTTATTGTGTTTTGCTTATCTGTGTACCTGACCTCGGCCTGTTCTCCTGACTCCGGCTTGTCTCCTGATTTTGTGCTTCGTTTCCGTTTGGCTCTTGACCTCTGCTTGTTTACGTTTATCCCTCTGGTTCTGATTTGTGGCTTTGGCGTTCCTATTTGATATTGACCTGGACTGTTTGACTATTCTTCCATCTGACGGCCCCAGCACTTTAGCTGCGCAGGGACTGTCACCCAGTTGCTGTCTGCCGTCTAGGGCAGCACGTCAAGTAGGCAGGGACAGTGAGCTGGGTTCCAGTTAGGGCTCACTGCACCTCCCTTGACGTCACAGGCCGAAAACCGTTACTGCTCTACCATCACTATGGACCCCATGACAGCTCTGGTAGAGCAGATGCAGGGGCTTACCCAGCTAGTCCAGGATCTGGCGCTGAGGGTAGAACAACAGGAGGCTACCCCAAGTCAGAGGGTCCCTGCATTCCCTTTCCCCCTCCTGGGGGAAAACCCCTATCCAGTTCCCTGACAGGTTCGCAGGAAAACGGGAAAGGGCCCTTTGTGGAATTTAGAGAGGGTTGTCGCTGTATTTTAGGCCCCGCCCACTTACCTCAGGGAATGAGGTACAAAGGGTGGGAATTGTTATGTCCTTACTACAGGGTTCCCCAGGAGGGGCATTTTCGTTAGCGCTTGACTCTCATGAACTGTCTTCTGTGGAATGGTTCTTTGCAGCTTTAGGTGTACTATTTAATGACCCACATGGGGAAAGCTGTGGCCGAGGCTCAGTAAAACCACCTTGAGGCAGGGTGAGAAGACTGGGGAGGAGTTTTGCTCGAATTTCGTCAATGGTGCGTTCCGTCTGGGTGGAACGAGGGCAGCTTCAGATGCCAGTTTAGATTAGGGTTAGCTGACCATGTGAAGGATTTATTGGTGGCTTCCCCTACCCTTGGTACTTTAGATGAGGCTGTCACGATAGGAGCTGGTTAGGTCTTAGGTTGTGACTAATAGGCACCCACCTGAAGGAAGCGTAGTCGACAAGCCAGGGTCGGTACGTGCGGGGCGATGTCAGTCTTCGAGGAGCAGGCAGCAAGCGTAGTGGGTAAGCCAGAGGTCGGTAAGTGCGGGCGATGTCATCTTCGAGGAGCAGGCAGCAAGCGTAGTCGGTAAGCCAGAGGTCGGAACGTGCGGGCGATGTCAGTCTTCGAGGAGCAGGCAGGAAGCGTAGTCGGTAAGGAAAGCAAAGGTCGAAGCCCCAATAGCATAAACGGTACCCAGCAAACTGGACAGGAGCAAGATTATAGAAAAGACAATAACCTCACATGGAGGAAGTTCAAGGCTGGGCTTAAATAGGAAGTCCAGGGGTGGAGCAACATGATGTCACGGGGCAAGGCTGGGAAAACAAGGACCTAACAAGGTTCAGCACGGGAGCTGTCCAAAGGACCAGATAGCTCAGTGAGCAGGGTACGGTCGGGATTCAAGGGTCCAGGAGATCGAATCCCGACATTAGTCCCCTCCTTTAGGATGGCCTTGGACATCTCAGGGGCTGGTTTTTCTGGATGTCTCTGATGAAAGGCCTTTGTAGCCTAGGAGCATGAACATTATTTTCGGTTCCCCATGAATTTTCCTCTGGTCCATAGCCTTCCTTGCACAAGATATTGCAATTGTCCTCTGAAAATTCTAGAGTCCAAAATTTTTTCCACCATGTATTTTCCTGCCCTTGGATTTTAACTGGTGCGGGAGGTGGCTGATTTCTTCCTGGAAAAGGATTTTGTGAATGGCTTGAGTAATGAACATGGAAACACTGGATGGATTTTCGGGTTTGTTGGGAAGTTTTAGGCGGAAACCCACTGGTTAATTTGTGACAAAATCTGGAAAGGTCCTATGAATTCTGACCCAATTTTGGAGATGGGACATGAGTTTTTAGATTTTTAGTAGAAAGCCAACCTTATCACAATTTTAAAGTTGGGGAAGCCTTGCGATGTTTATCTGCTGATTTTTTATATTCTTCTTGAGTTTCCCTGTAGGATCTCTTTTAGTTTTTCCTGATTTTCTTTCAATTTAGTTAATCTGTGGGTAACAGCAGGAATAGGTGTACTTATTGGTAGATTAGGAATAAAGACTGGATGTAACCCAAAAGTTAGCATAAAACGGGCTTTGTGATGTAGAGCTATGTTTGGCATTGTTGTAGGAAAAACTCTGCAGTTGGCAAATAGTCCACCCAGTCATCCTGGAGGTAGGAAATAAAACAACGCAGGTATTGTTCCAAAGTTTGATTAGTCCTTTCAGTCTGGCCATTAGATTGGGGATGAAAAGCGGTAGAGAGATTTACAGTGACTCTAAGGCTGTACAGAAGTTTTTCCAAAATGTGATGTGAATTGTACACCTCTATCTGAAACTACATTGTCAGGAATACCATGCAGCTAAATATTTCCCTTGACCATAAATTTCTGCAGTTTTTTTCAGCAGTGGGGATTCCTCTAGTAGGTATGAAATGGGCCATTTTAGTAAGACGGTCCACAAACAACAGGATGGTAGTCATTTCCTTAGATGGGGAAGATCCACAATGAATCCATAGAAATTGATCCCAGGGTCTGGATGGAACTGGAAGCGGTTGAAGAAAACCTAGAGGAGAGGATCGAGGGTCCCTTTTTTTCGTGCACATTTTTAAGCAAGAGAGACAACTTTTTAACATCTTTCTTACAATTGGGCCCACCAAAATAAACGAAGCAGTAGTTCATAAGTTTTCGAGACTCCAAGAGCCCTGCAAGTTTCGAATCATGGATTAATTTGAGGACTTAAAGTCGTGCGGATTCAGTACATATAAACCTATGTTCCTGCCTCCAAAATTCCTCTTAAAAAAGATCCACATCCTTAGAAGGAGGGTTAAGAAAAAAAAAAAAAAAAAAAAAAGGGTCATTTTGGTATCCATCTCTGACCCTGTTGAAAGTTCTTTGGAGTCAAGTATTCCTACAAAATTTTTTGGCGACAAAATAGTGGACTCTGTTTTAGACCTCTCCTGTGGTTCAGCAAGAATCCTGGACAAAGCATCAGCCTTGCCATTTCTTGAACCTAGTCGATAAGAAATAATTAATTAAATTGGAGAAAAAAAACGCCCCACCGTGCCTGTCTTGCAGATAATCTCTTAGCTGTACGGATGAACTCTAAATTTTTGTGGTCCGTAAGTACAATTATGGGATGATTGGCTCCTTCCAAAAGATGTCTCCATTCGGAGAAGGCAACTTTAATGGCTAACAATTCTTTATCCCAATGCCCTAGTTTTTTTCTGCAGATGACATGGTTTGAGAAAGAAATGCACATGATGAAGTTGCATTTTGTCTCCAACTCGTTGAGACAGGACCGCTCCCACAGCAGAGTCTGAGGCGTCTACCTCAACAATGAAAGGGTAATCAGGATTTGGATGGACAAGTATGGGAGCGGAAGTAAAGTACGTCTTTAATTTGTTGAAGGCTCCCTCTGCTTCTGGGGACCAAGAAACGCCTTTGTTTTCTTTGTGAGAAAGGCGATTGGGAAGATGATCTGAGAAAAGTCTTTTAAGATTCTTCTGTAGAAATTTGCAAACCCAATAATCGCTGAACATCCTTCAATTTCTTGGAGTGGGCCTTCCCCCACAGCTTTGATTTTACTGGGATCCATACTTAGTCCTTCTGGGGAGATGATATATCCAAGAAATTGAATTTTAGTTTGTTCAAACTCACATTTTTCCAGTTTGATATAAAGATTATTATCCTGTAGTCGTTCCAGGACTGATTGAACCTGTCTGCGATGTTCCTCCAAGGTGTCTGAAAATATAAGAATATCATCGGGGTTTACACCACCACAAATTGATCTAGGAAGTCTCGAAAAACTCATTAATGAAGTGCTGAAAGTTGCAGGAGCATTACACAGGCCAAATGACATAACTAGGTATTCAAAATGTCCATATCTGGTTCTAAAGGCAGTCTTTCACTCATCTCCTGGACGAATGCGTATGAGATTGTAGGCCCTCTTAAATCCAGTTTGGTAAAATATCTTGGCAGAAAGGAGTCTTTCCAGCAACTCGGGGAATTAATGGAAGAGGATAACGATTTTTAATTTTAATTTTATTTAGTTTCTGTAGTCAATACTGGCCCCAGGGTTGAGTCTTTCTTTTCTACAGAGAACAAGGGTGCCCCAGCTGGGGATGAGGAAGGTCGAATGAAGCCTTTCTTTAAAATTCTCATCTAAGTATTTCCCTGAGTACTTTTAATTCCGGTTCCGAGAGGTTGTAAATTCGCCCAAAAGGAATGGTGGCTCCAGGAAGCAACTTGATGGGACAATCATAAGGACGGTGAGGGGGTAATTGATCAGCTTTCCTTTTACTACAGACGTCACTGAACTGTTGATACTGAGGTGGTAAAAATTTTCACAAATCTGCTGAGAAATCTTGGAAATTTTGTAATTGTTTTTTAACAGATGACTTTGGATGACAATTGTTCTTACGTACTCAGAAGGGAAAGTAATTGTTCTTGATTCCCAGTTGATAGAAGGGTTATGGTAGCAAACCATGGAATCCCCAAAATTACTGGGAACTTGGGAGGAAATGAGATGAAAACTTATAGTTTCATACTGATTAGGTGCAATATGGATTCCAAGTTCAGTTGTCTCATGAGTTACAGGTCCAGATGATAAGGTGATCCATCAACAGTTTCCATACAATTGGTGTGGATTTTGTCTGCTCGCAATGTTATTATCAAGTGCAAATTGTAAGTCCATGAAATTTCCTCCTGCACCGGAATCCAACCCTGGCTGAACATTGCATTTTATGGCTCCAAATATGATTGTATAGGGATCATGAAATGAGAGGATGGTGAGTAGTATTTGTCTTTGTCTACAGTCACGGATGAGATGGTCTGCACAACAAGAATCTGGCAGTTCAGAAAAATCAAGATTGCTTTCTGTCTTGGCACATGTGCAGGCTATTTGACCTCCTGAATCTTGTTGGGACAGTTAATGGCATAATGTCTAGAGCCCCACAATAGAGGCACAAATTTTCTGTACGGCGCCCCTCTTTTTCTGCTGCAGTAAGCGGTTTTCGGACAACATCAATCTGCATAGGTTCAGGTGTGTTTTTAGGCCTTTGCTTGGTGGTCCATGCTGATTGGCTAAAGGAGTAGGTAGGACTGTTTCCGAACACCCGCAGTCTTTCCCTTCTACGTTCAGCAAGCCTTGATCAATTCTGATGCACAGCTGAACAAAATCCTCAAAATTATCAGGGGCCTCAACTCTGGCAAGCTCATCTTCACCAGTTCTGATAATCCTCGTCTAAATTGACTCTTCTGGGTGCTGGATTCCATGTGGTGTCAGCTACCCAGCGACGAATTCTGCTGTGTACTCAGCAACTGAGCGCCGCCCTTGCCGAAGATTATTTTAATTTGGCCTCAGCTGTGGCACAACGATTTGGGTCATCAAACACTTGGTTCATAGCAGTGATAAAGTCATCTAAATCATTAAGAAGGTCACAGTTCTTTTTCCCCATAAGGTGAGGCCCATGCAAGAGCTTCATCTGTCAGAAGATTGATAATAAATAGCACTCTTTTTCTATCACTGGTGAAAGGGGCAGGCTGCATCTGGAAATAAATTCGGCATTGGTTCAAGAATCCTCGGGGAATGGTGGCGATCCCGTTTAAAATTCGCAGGCAGAGGCATGCGTGCATTTGAATCTGAGCCAGCGTTACGCATATCAAGAAAGTTGCTTTGAAGCTCAATTACTTCCTTTTTTGATCCAGCACCAGGGTTTGCAATTTTGAAAATTTTTCCTGATAAGTGGCAACCAAATTCCCGAAGCTCAGCCTTGTGCCCCAGGGTGTTCACAACAGACTCCATTTTGGGTGAGGTTATTTTTGTCACGATCTGGAGCTGGTTAGAGTCTTAGGTTGTGACTAATAGGCACCCACCTGAAGGAAGGTAGTCGACAAGCCAGAGATCGGTAACGTGCGGGGGAGTCAGTCTTCGAGGAGCAGGCAAACAAGCAATTTGTCGGTAAGCCCGAGGTCCGGTAACGTGCGGGCGATGTCAGTCTTCGAGGAGCAGGCAGCAAGCGTAGTCGGTTAGCCAGAGGTCGGTAACGTTGCGGGCGATGTCAGTTATCGAGGGGCAGGCAGGAAGGTATCGGTAAGGAAAGCAAAGGTCGAAGCACAATAGCATAAACGGTAGACAGCAAAAATGGACAGGAGCAAGATTATAGCAAGCACAATAACCTCACATGGGAGGAAGTTCAAGGCTGGGCTTAAATAGGAAGTCCAGGGGTTTGGGGCAACATGATGTCACAGGGGAAGGCTGGGAAAACAAGGACTAACAAGGTTCAGCATGGAGCTGTCCAAAAAGGGCCAGATAGCTCAGTGAGCAGGGTAACAGTCTGGGATTCAAGGGTCCAGGAGATCGAATCCCGACAGAGGCCATGGCACTAGCCGTTCATCTGGACAGACGTTTTAGGGAGAGACGGCAGGAAAAGGTTCCCCCTCCGGTGGTTCACCCCTAAACCCGTTGTTTCCGATTTAAACTCAGAGGAGCCCATGCAAGTGGGGGCTTTTTCTGTCATTGTGGCTAGTGACCGTAGGACTACTCGTCGCATCCAGGGGTTGTGCTTCTACTGTGGAGAAGATGGACACAGAATTCGGGAATGCTCCAAACGGAAGACCAGGTCGGAAAAACTCCAACACCTAGGTGGTCAGCTGGAAGATCACCTAGGCAGCAGGTATTTCCTATTGTATCTAATAAGTTGCTGCTACCAGTTAAGTTTCATACTTGTCGCTGTCCGGTTCTGGGAGTGCGTTTGTGGATTCTGGATCAGCTTCTAATTTTGTTGATGCGTCTTTCGCCAAACATCTGGGCCTATCTTGTAGACCGCTATCTGACTCGCTGCGGGCTGTGGCTATTGACTCCACCCCACTAGCTCGGGGCGCAATCCAATATTGTACCCCTGAGCTGGAGATGGTGGTCAGATCCATACTGTAACGGGTTGCGCCGGAGTCCGGGCCACGGACCGTGGTCGCACCCGCGTTCCCCATAACGGGTCCCCGGCCCCACGTTCCATCCACTCACCTGGCCTCGCTCCCGTCCGGTCCTCGTCCCCTGCCCGGGCCCGGGAAAGCGCATGCACGCCCCTGGCGCCGCTCTCCCTCCTTGTGAATTTAAAGAGACAGTGCGCCAGTAATTGGGTAAAATTACCGGGCGCTGTTCCTATATAAGTGTTGCATCCACGTCATTCCCCGCTGGATCTACGTTGCCCCGAGCCTTATGAAAGCGTTCCTTAAAGTGTATTCCTGTTTTTCCGTGTAACAGACCTCTCGCTACGTTTCCCGACTCCGACTCTGCCGCCTGCCCTGACCTTCCTGCCTGTCCACGACCATGAACCATTGCCGCCTGCCCTGACCTTCTGCCTGCCACGGCTACGATTCTCGGACTACGATTCTGTACCACGCTGCACCTCGGCCGCCACAGCAAGCAAGTCACGTCAGGGGGGACGACCTGGTAGCCTCACGCTGCAGCAAGTCCATCCCGCTTTGCGGCGGGCTCTGGTGAAAACCGGGGGCTACTTAGATTCCGTTCCCTGGCGTGGCTTAACTTTCATCGCTTGCGGTGGTCCGGCAGATCCACTACCCAGCCGTCACACATACATATTGAAAAGTGTATTCTAGTCGTCATGGAGGGGCTGCCCGCTGATGTGGTTTTGGGGCTGCCCTGGCTTCAGAAACATAATCCAGTTTTTGACTGGAATTCAGGGAAATTAGTCAGGTGGGGACAGCGGTGTGTTGACAGATGTCTCCTTACCATGCTGGGCAATACTGATGTGCAGGCTAATGTTCTATCTGGAAGCAGCTGTGCCAGCGTTGAGGCCTATGCGGCATCTTGTGAAGTTTGCGCTGGGCCTAAGGTTCCCAGAACTAGTCCGGCTAACCCGGTGGCTTATCAGCTGAAATTACCCTCTTCTCTCCGTATACATAACGTGTCCCGTCGTGCACTTCGTAAGAGGAATATTCAGCCTGTGACTCCGCCCTCTAGGCCTCCTTCTCCAGTTTGCATAGAGGGGGAGTTAGAAAATGAAGTCACCCATAGTTTAGATTCGCGTAATACCCAAAGGTCACTGCAGTATCTGGTCCATTGGAAGGGGTATGGTCCTGAGGAGAGATCATGGGTTCCGGCGAAAGCTATCCATGCTGATCGCCTGGTAAGGGAATTCCATGAGTCTCACCCAGACAAACCCAGACCAGGGAAGGGTCCGGTGGCCCCTCCTAAAAGGGGGGGGTACTGTCAGGGCTAAGCTGTGCTCAGGCTCTAGGGATCTACAGGCTGCAGCAGCTGATGCACGATCCCACCCTGATACACTTGCTGCTGACAACTCTGTGAGTGACAGGGGCCCAGCCACTCCTGACAGGGGGCGAGTTGCACCAGCCAATGGGAGGACCCGGAGGCCGCTCCAATCAGCTGCAGGGGCGGTATCCAGGAATCCCATTTAAACTCCCTAAAGGCTGGGTGCTGCACCTGTGATATTCCTGGATACCTCGTGTACTTGTTCGGTTTATTGTGTTTTGCTTATCTGTGTACCTGACCTCGGCTTGTTCTCCTGACCCTGGCTTGTCTCCTTATTTTGTGTGTAACGGGTTGCGCCACGGTCCATGGTTCGGACCGCGGTCGCACCCGCGTTCCCCGCGGCGGGTCTCCGGCGGGGATGGGGGGCCCCGCGGACCGCACTGCCGGTCGTGGCGCCACCCGTCCCATACACTCACCTGGCCTCGCTCCCGTCCGGTCCTCGTCCCCTGCCGGCCGGAATGCGCGTGCGCGCCCCCTAGCGCGTGCGCGCGCGCGTTCACGTACATTTAAAGGGACAGTGCGCCGGTAATTGGGTAATTGCCGGGCGCTGTCCCTATATAGGTTTTGCACCCCACGTCACTTCCCTGCTGGATCTATGTTGCCTCGTGCCTTAGCTAAAGCGTTCCCTAAGTGTATTCTCGCCCTACCGTGTACCAGACCTCTTGCTACGTTTCCCGACTCCGACCCTCGGCCGCCGGCCCTGACCTTCCCGCCTGTCCCCGACCCCGACACATTGCCGCCGGCCCTGACCTTCTGCCTGCCCACGCCTACGCTTCCCGGACTACGATTCTGTACCACGCTGCACCTCGGCCGCCACCGCAAGCAAGCCACGTCAGGGGGGGACGACCTGGTAGCCTCACGCTGCAGCAAGTCCATCCCGCTTTGCGGCGGGCTCTGGTGAAAACCGGGGGCTACTTAGATTCCGTTCCCTGGCGTGGCTTAACTATCATCGCTTGCGGTGGTCCGGCGGATCCACTACGCAGCCGTCACAGTGTGCGGCGCTGCTGTTTGGCTCTGGAGCTCGGCGTGTTGCGGTGTATCCCTCTGGTTCTGATTTGTGGCTTTGGCGTTCCTATTTGATATTTAACCGGACTGTCTGACTATTCTTCCTTCTGACGGCCCCAGCACTTTAGCAGCGCAGGGACTGTCACCCAGTTGCCGTCTGCCGCCTAGGGCAGCACGTCAAGTAGGCAGGGACAGTGGGCTGGGTTCCAGTTAGGGCTCACTGCACCTCCCTTGACGTGACAGTAGACACTTCCTTCCATCCATCCATTTGTTTCTGCTAACCTATTGGTTATGAATAATGGTACTGCATTGCCAAAGCACATGTCCAATAAAATGTATCTGCTATACCTACTCTCTTCCAGAATTTTTCCCATATGAGTTCAGAAGAGCTAATAATTGAACTGCTTGATGACCGCTCAGACTTTAAAGGTGATATGTATGAAGGTTGACACGGACAGGCCAGTTCTAAATAGCTTTAATGCAGTGTAGAATGTGCCAGAATGTGTGAACCTGTTCTTTTGCAGGTCATACATACCGGCACAGTGTAGACCAATACCACAAGTCTGGCTCAGGCACCACCTTTACCCTGGTCTGTTCTTATGCAGGTCATACATACAGGGCAGTGTAGAGCCAATACCACAAGTCTGGCTCAGGCACCACCTTTACCCTGGTCTGGCTGTTCTTTTGCAGGTCATATATAGAGGCACAGTGTAGAGCAAATACCACAAGTCTGGCTCAGGCACCACCTTTACCCTGGTCTTGCTGTTCTTCTGCAGGTCATACATACAGGACAGTGTAGAGCTAATACCAACAAGTCTGGCTCAGGCACCACCTTTACCCTGGTCTGCTGTTCTTCTGCAGGTCATACATACAGGGCAGTGTAGAGCCAATACCACAAGTCTGGCTCAGGCACCACCATTACCCTGGTCTGTTCTTCTGCAGGTCATACATACAGGGCAGTGTAGAGCCAATACCACAAGTCTCTATATTTACTATTTTGCCATAGGCAAACTTAAACTCTATCAGTTCTCTATCTGTAAAACACTAAAACGTAACTTTTATTATGTATAACTCTTAACCTCTATGCACACTATTTAAAAACCGCAGCAGGTGACACTTGTAGACAGAGGTGAGAAATCACAATTTAAAACATCATGCCTGACCTGCCCGACATGTTTCGCCAGCTAACCTGGCTTCATCAGGGGCTAGAGGTCCGGTCACATGTGGTGTAAGCGCACTTCCTTTTATATCATGTTAGGTACACACCCTATT
The DNA here is from genome assembly GCA_025379985.1 of Phyllomedusa bahiana. Lineage (NCBI taxonomy): Eukaryota > Metazoa > Chordata > Amphibia > Anura > Hylidae > Phyllomedusa > Phyllomedusa bahiana. The sequence continues at coordinate 162,943 of JAODAL010003259.1, forward strand.
CAGGTTCTCACCAATTAGCCATCAGAGAATCCACATACAACCCACTACCCCTTCCGCTCTCCTGCACGCACACTCATAACATGTGCTGCTACTGCTGTCACCATGCTCCCATGAACAGCAATCCTCAGGCAAATTCGCCATCTCCTTTGTGTCTTTAAGATATGAAGGAAGGCCAGTGACAAAGGGCATCAGTATACGATCAACATACGTGCTGGGTCCTTGTGTCAAATTGTTTCTACCTGAGACTATCGGTCTTCCCGGTATTGGCACAACCTCTTTATGCACTTTTGGTAATGCATAAAAGATAGCAATAGTAGGATTCACATTTAGCATAAATTTCTTCTCATCCTCAGTAATAAATTTTTTCTCAATTCCAAAAACCAAAATCCAGTTCAATTCCTTCAGATACACATTGGTTGGGTCTTTTGGAAGCCTCTCATATGTTTCTGAATCACCAAGTATTCTCTCAACCATCGCTCTATAGTCACTTTTATTTAAGATGACAATATTACCACCCTTGTCACTGGGTTTGATTACTATCTCCCTGTTAGATTGTAATTCTGCAATAGCTACTTCTTCCTCCCATTTTAAATTCAAAGAAGATGGTTGTCGTCTGAGTGCTAGTTTCTTTATATCTTGCGTTACTACTTCCACAAACATAAGCAATAGATTATATTGTAATATCGGAGGTGTATTCCTAGATTTTGGTTTAAAATTTGTCAAAGGTATATCTAGAATTATGGGGTCTCCTTCACCTTCAACCTGCAATTGTTCAAGATCACTCAATGTTTTTTCCTCTAGTTTCCTAAAGGTTTGCTCATCATTATTTTTCATTTTATGATATTTATGTAAAGCCAACTTTCTAGCAAAGAGATTAATATCTTTTACCCATACAAATTCATTAAATTTGGGCATGGGAGTGAACGTGAGACCATATGCCAACACCTGTTTTTGATTTTCCGTTAATCTATAAGAGGATAAATTAATCACTTGAAGTGCTCCATCCTTTGTTATTTATGTATATTAGATATATAGGAGAAGTGTTTTATGGGAAGATAATATGACAGTGGTGTACTGTACGGTGAAATCTATATTCCCAATGAATATGCATATTAGATGTGGAAGAGAGGGGGCTTATGGGAGCTGATAAAGCTGGTAGTGTGCTGTGGAATGTAACACCTATTCTGCTAAGTCCGTTGTAGGTGAGCCACGCAGTTGCAATAATATGAGAGAAATAAGACGGAAGCCCATCACAGTTAGGGCTGAGGTGTCTGCTGGCGCAGTGCGTTGGCACGGGCAGTACGGTAAGATGGGGCGCAAGCCCGTTATGGAGATGGTGAATTTGTCTGAGGTTTGATGTCTATGGGAGCATGGTGGCAGCTTTAGCAGGACATATTATGAGTGTGCGTGAAGGAGCGGAAGGGGGAGTGAGCTTTATGTGGATTCTCTGATGGTTAATTGGTTAGCACCTGAATAGGGTGTGTACTGTACCTAACATGATATAAAAGGAAGTGAGCTTACACCACATGTGATCGGACCTCTAACCCCTGATGAAGCCAGGTTAGCTGGCGAAACGCGTCGGCGAGGTCAGATATGACGTTTTAAATTGTGATTTCTCACCTCTGTCTACAAGTATCACCTGCTGCAGACGGTGTCACAAAGGGGCCTTATTTGTTCTGTGTCCATGAGATTAGGGACGACTGCCCAAGTAGTAGGCTTGGGATCCCTTACTGGAGCTAGTACTTTGCTATATATATATAAGGCTCTCCTGTTAATAGGTGGTGCTCCACCAGACTTGAAAATAGAAAGGGAGTTATTCCCTCTTTCAGAAGCAAAAAAGGTTAAATGATGAGGTTAGAAATCAGGTTTTTAAATAGTGTGCATAGAGGTTAAGAGTTATACATAATAAAAGTTACGTTTTAGTGTTTTACAGATAGAGAACTGATATAGTTTAAGTTTGCCTATGGCAAAATAGTAAATATAGTGATCAAAAGTCACTCTCTGTTCTCTTGCGAGATTCCCATTTTCTTGGAGATTATGTAATAACACAAGTCTGGCTCAGGCACCACCTTTACCCTGGTCTGGCTGTTCTTCTGCAGGTTATACATACAGGGCAGTGTAGAGCCAATACCACAAGTCTGGCTCAGGCACCACCTTTACCCTGGTCTGGGTGTTCTTCTGCAGGTCATACATACAGGGCAGTGTAGAGCCAATACCACAAGTCTGGCTCAGGCACCACCTTTACCCTGGTCTGGCTGTTCTTCTGCAGGTCATACATACAGGGCAGTGTAGAGCCAATACCACAAGTCTGGCTCAGGCACCACCTTTACCCAGGTCTGCCTGTTCTTCTGCAGGTCATACATACAGGTGCAGTGTAGAGCCAATACCACAAGTCTGGCTCAGGCACCACCTTTACCCTGGTCTGGTCTGTTCTTCTGCAGGTCATACATACAGGGCAGTGTACAGCCAATACCGCAAGTCTGGTTCAGGCACCACCTTTACCCTGGTCTGGCTGTTCTTCTGTAGGTCATACATACAGGTGCAGTGTAGAGCCAATACCACAAGTCTGGCTCAGGCACCACCTTTACCCTGGTCTGGCTGTTCTTCTGCAGGTCATACATACAGGTGCAGTGTAGAGCCAATACCACAAGTCTGGCTCAGGCACCACCTTTACCCTGGTCTGGCTGTTCTAACTGTTCTGCACCTAGTTTGTCGTCAAAGAATCATAAATGTGTTTACTTCTATGAATGTGGTGCGACGCCCCCCAGAGTGCCCCAGATCCTTGGTGCATTAAAAAGTGTCTTTGGCGCATTACAAAGGCACTTATCACGCCAAAGTTTGGAGAGCACCTGTTCATACATTCTTTTTGGCTCAACGTACCCCAAAAAACTGGTGCAGCCCAATTTATTCATGTCGCCGTAAACGTCCAGCTAGTAGACGTTGATCTCTGCACGGACATTCTGAACATCTGTGCAGAGAACGCAGCTGCACGCTAAGGATATGTTCACACGGTGTATTTGGGGGCATAATTCAACACATAATTGCGCTGCAGTACACCTGAATTACACCCCACAGATATGGTAATTCATAGCTCTCATTCAGAGTTATGAATACCTGCGGGGAAAAAATGAAAAACGCTCGGGCTCTGAGGTCTGCACTCTCTCTTCTACACGGTGCAAATGGAAATGAACATCCGGCTGTAGATGTCCGACAGGTGTAAGATCCAAATTAAACAGCGTAATCCAGAACATTTCAAGACATCAGCCAGGAAGTTAAAGCTTGGATGGAAATGGGTCTTCCAAATGGACACTGACCCGAAGCTACTGCCAAACTGGTTACACAGCGGCTTAAGGAGAACCAAGTCAGTGTTTTGGAGTGGCCATCATAAAGCCCTGATCTCAATCCTATTGAAAATGTATGGGCAAAGCTGAAAAGGACGGTGCGAGCAAGACGACCTCCAAACATGGCTCAGTTACACCAGTTCTGTCAGGAGGAAGGGGACAAAATTCCTACCAACTATTGGGAGAAGCTTGTGGAAGGATCCAGAACGTTTGACCCAAGTCCTACAGTTTAAGGGCAATGTTACCAAATACTGATGAAACGTATGTAACTTCTGACTTTACAGAAAGTAATAAAAATGCCTTAAAAAATCTCACTCATTCTGGCATTTGCCAAATATAAATAATTTTGGTTCCTAATTGACCTAAAACAGGGAAGGTTTATTTTGATTTCATGTCAGATACTGAGAAAAACATGCAGATGGGGTTTTTTATATAGTGGATGGAAACTTCTGGTTTCAACTGTATATATTTTTATATTAGAAAATTGTATGATTTCCTATTCTATACGTAATGAGCAAAGACATTATAAAGATATCATACAGTGGACAACCCCTTTGAGCACTTCACTGTTTAAATTGTGATCACGATGCTGCAAGGTTCATATCATTTTGTATTAAACCCTAGCCTAATAGTTGACTGGTTGCTACAGTTATACTACCTGACTGGTTGGTTGTTAGGAGGTGTATCCATAGCAAGCAGAGCTGGCAGCCATTGAACTGAAAATTAGTCTTATATTAGGAATAATGGTTATAATAGGAAAGACATCTTGACTCACATATAGATGGAGATACTCTATAAATGCATCAGCTAAGGCCATACTTGCAAACTTTTGGAGGTGGCCTTCAGGGAAACCTTCTCATGATGCTTTACCCTGGCACCATCCTTATTTAGAGAGCAACCCACAGCCCCTAAAAAAAGTCCTCAGATGTATAAAGTGGTTTAGCTGCCATAAAGGCTTATGCTAAAACCGACTGTGAGGAAAATTGACACAGAAATGACAAAGTCATCCCCCCCAACTTCAAAAGTCACTCAGATTGAAGTCACAGGAAGCCGTCAATTAGGCGACAGCAGATCTGGCTAACAAAGCCAAAGGGTAGACCCCTCAGCAGGAGACAACGCATCAAAGCGTTGTCAGTTAATCTCATTAGCACCTGACTCTGGCTGAAAATACATGGGCTCTCAGACCCCCAGGATTAAAGGGTCATTCCAGACTCAAAGGCACCAATATTTCATAAAGATTGAAGGGAGAGCCCTTCATCACAGGTCCACCCAAGTTTCATATTTTTAAATATGAAACTTTCCACACGTCTAGCTGTCTCTCCCACGTTTGTATGACATCCTGGAAGGGAAAAAACTCACAGTTGAGACAGGGAAGGGCGCAGGAGGCCATGTGTAGTACCAGGTCGTAGCTTAGGCCCATCCGGTTCTGATGGTATCACTCGCTCAGTTCTGTGCCAATGCCCTGCCCTACTATGGCACATTTTGTGTTCCAGACAGAAAACTGCATGACCCAAGAGAAAGGAGTGTGCAGGCCGTCCCAGTTGTGTGAGTGGGTGTAACAGAGGGTGCAATGTGGGCTGTCCCAGTACTGTTTTAAGTCGAATCCCGGCTTTGTACAGTGTCATTTTGTATTGGAGAGGGGTTACGCTGAGCATACAGGAGCGTCCAGAACCCGCAGGCCACATTTCACCCCGGTGTAGGCCAACACAAAGCCAACCTAAGGTAAATAGACACATCTTGCTGCCTCTGTTTGTAACCATATCCGTATTTGCACCTCTGACCAATATCTGTATAGTATTGTCCCTATGTATATATTGTTTGTCTAGTGCGCCCTCTAAGGCGATTTAGCGCTATAAACTTTAATCTGGGCTGGTTTGTTGTCTTGATCATCGCTCTCATCTACCTTATTCTCGGTCTTTAATATATAGCTACCCCCGAGGTTGCTTCCTGGCCTTGTTGTAAGTCGGTAATGGACCGGTCTTATAAGCAGCGAGGAACTGGTGGCAGTTTACTGGGCTGACAGAGCTCTGTTTACCCAGGCTGGTTAAACAGATCTCTCCCAGCCGTTCAGGCTTGTGGGTGAGTGGGGTATCCTCTCATACTCTCTGGGTCTCCCTAGGGGGAGCACAATGTCACAATACAGCCCAAGTCAGGCCGTCGACCCTCAAGTGGGCCCGGGTGGTTTTCCTGACACCGACCAAACATTGTCAACTTGTGACTGTTTGGATCCTTTTCAGATATATATGCTGCACTAGTGTATATAGTGCGTGGCACCTTTTTGGAGCATTTTTTGGCACAGTTTTTGCCCTTGCTTCTAATTTGTATGGGTGGAAACCTCATCCAAAACCTCATCAAACCTCATCTTCAGAAAACCCTTTTCTGAAGAAGTGCGCTTCAGGCGTGGTTTTGATGCTCTTTTGAGCATTGAAAAATCAGCATCCAAATAAGCCGTGTGCACATACCCTAATAGGTATGCCCAAGATTGTATTCTGAAAGTTACCAGTACTTGAAATGGCCGGTACAAATAAAATACCGGCACTGGCCCCCTGGCAGTAAAACCGTCCCTGCCAGAGGTTTACCAGATTGGTGGCAAACCTACCATAGCAGAAGATTTACCAACCCTTCAGGGAGACCGGGAGGACTCTCCCTTTTCATGATCAGGAACAATTGGTAAGTATGGCTAAGACAAGCAGGGTCCAATTTCGACACGTGTCCAACTGTTGAAGTCCTGTAACTCTCTATTCCTTCTCAACAGTAATTCTCTAAAATGTGAATTTTAGATCTCACTGTACTGCCTTGTAATTTCACCTTTGTTACATAACCCTGTCCACTGTATATTGGATTTTTCTGAATGAACCCTCAACATATGAGACATGATTGTCAATGACTGCTATGGGTACGGGCGTCACTTACCTTTTGCACACTTGACTTGCAAACAATGAGTAAAGTTGTAGTTTTCCATATGTGGTTTCAAGGCCTTAAGAGACACATTAAGGTTCTCAAGAACAGTGGAAATGTTAACCCTTTCATTAGGGCATTTTGATTGAATCTGAAAAATGAAGAATTTCATGTAAACTAATTGTCAAACTAAAGTCGCTGTTCACTGGCATTAGGACATTTTATTCATTAGACTGAAATTACCAGGATAACTCATGTAAAATATTATTAATTAACCAGTTAACTATTGACCACCCTAAAATTTTGAAACCAAAATACATATTTTATAATAACTGATCACAGTATAACATTTAAAACCCATGTTAATGATTTGGAGAAATTGGCAGGTGGGACCCGCACCCCGCGCCTATCTGACAATAATGGCTTAGCCTTGAGATTGTCATAAATTTCTGAAATGGAACACCCCTTTAACTTTTTATTATAAACTTATAATCTAATATTTTGGTGGTGGAACCCCCCAAAAAATATTGCAATTACATACTTTCCACGTTTCACTGCACAAAGAATTTTTTTTGCATTTTTCAGTATATTATTTAGTGTTTAAAAATGTTATGTTGTCCCCAAAAAAAGCCCTCATACAGTATGATTACATAGATTAAAAAAAAAATTAAAAAAAAAAAAAATCATGGCCCTTGAAAGGCGAGAAGGCAAAAAAAAATCTGAACATTGCTGTACCATTGAGAGGGTAAAGGGGTATTCGCACCAGGCTGTTTCACAGAGCTGCAGCCAGTCAGGCTCACACTTCCTGTTCAGGTTGTGAGTGGTTCTACAGCAGTGATTGTCATATCAGCTCTGCTATTCCTAGTTAATCCTGTTAAAGGGACATAGGTAATGTGGGAGGTCTAAACAGAAGGGCATACGCCTTCAGAGCTCTAAACGAAGAAGCTGAGACAATCCAATAAAAGAATAGTCAGGTCTGCAAAATGAAACTACTTGTTGTGATATATTAACACTGGACTTGAATAAAAATAATAAAAAACTTTCCCTTAAATTTTAAGGGAAGTCCTTTTATTTACTATTTAATCAAAATGCATGACATAGTTTATAATTTCAAACATCCCAAATAGGTGAAAACCTCACAAATTTTACCCTTAAGCCGAACCCTGAAAAGTAGTTATGACGAATTTTTTTTTTTTTTGCGCTTTTGTGTTTCAAAACTTTACTTTTTTAGTTTTTCAATGACGCAGCTGTATGAGGCCTCATTTTTATTCGAGGACGAGTTGTATTTTATGTGGAATGTTTAAGTTTCAATTATAATAATTGCAGAATTTTTTTTATTTTTTTTTTTTTACACCATTTACATTTTCACATTAATAATTGTTTTGATTAATTCTACAGGTTTTTTGGTTGTGTGGTACTAATATGTGTGTTTTTTTTGTTGTGTGTTGTATGCACAATTAATTTTTATTAAATATTTTTTTTATTTTATTTTTTAGTCTTTTTTTTTTTCAACTTTTTATGTTTTTTACTTATTTTTTTAAAAAACACCATGAAGGGAGAATGTTTTACTTTATTTTTCCATTAGTAATGTATTAGCATATTCATATTCAATACATTTAACGGTCACCCTGACACAGGCATGATCAGGGCAGCTCACATCTGCCCTGTCGCTGGCTTCATACACAGCAGCCCGGGGGACTCTGGGTCCCCAGGGCGACTGGCGCCGTGCTCCGGGCCCTCTATCCGGTCACCGGGCTTTCCGATCACCCAACAGAGCGGGGAAAACCCCCTTTGTTTGCGCTGAGGTGACGATCCCGGCATAATTTAAACCCGGGAGGGGGTTCCCCCTCCCCCCGGGTGCTCGCGGGAGCTGCCGGGATGGGGCCGGAGTACAGCCCCTTTCCAGAGCTGCTGCGGGCCGGCACCGCAAACTCCGATTCTCAGCACCCCAAAAAGCGTCGCTACGACAAACCTGAAATGACCACGCAAAAACATGCCAGTCTTAAGGAGTTAAAATACCAACAGATAGCTTTTCGTGAAGCCCCGTGCTTCACTTCCTCGGGTCATTTATTTATTTATTTATTTTTATTCAAGCCCCAATTTTAATTATCACAACTATATTTTCCTTTTTGCGCCCTGACTATTCCTTTTTTTGATAGTCCAATTTCTTCGGTCATTTCATCTGAATTTGTCCTAAAAATTTTTCGACAAAGGCACCCTTTTTTAAGAAGGGCCGCAGGAAACATCTAGACGCTAAAAACTGACTTTCACCGTCTCAGTGCAACGTAACACATGAGAAAAGATAATAATGTTTCCCATCTCCCCCCCCTCCCTTTGCCCCCTTCCCCTTTCCCCCCTTTTTGGAGTGTCTAAATACTTTTCAGAGCACAAAAGGGGTTAAAGTTGTAGACCTAGAAAACTGCTCTTTTTTTACTGATTTTTTGTCACCACAGTAGACGGGGGAAGGGAGCAATGAGACTCCTGGGTGGTTGGATCTAGGGAATTTTGTTCCCCAAAATACATTGCTGTTTTGATTTTGCTTGGTTTCAGAATTAATCTTTATTTACCATTGCCTACATGTTTAAAGCTAATCCTTGTGGTGAGAATACCCCTTTAAGGATGCTAATATTTTTCAGGGACCTCACAAAGTACCTTTGAATATCTTGGGGGAAAATGAAAATTATTCCTGATTATTTTTTTAAACAAAAAAACTCTGGGTAAAATGACATGGAAAAGCTTTCGAACTTTTTGACAGTAAACTTAATTGTAGCAGCCCTGCAGCAGACTGCTAAGGCAAATAAGTCATGGATGTATTTAAAAAAGGGGGATAGATGCACACATAAAAACATATTCCCTCCAAAATTTTGGGCACCATGAACAGGGAAAGTCATTGTAGAGCTGGAGTGGGTTCTAAGGTGCGCAATGAAAATAATAAAACAAATGGGTGGACTAGTAAGATTGGGTGAACTCAGAGAGATTAGAAAAAATTTAAATTATTTAGATAAAAAATGGTTCGGGGACCCCAATAAATAGTAAAAAAATTTAATCAAGGGTTAATACAGAACAATGGGGGCAGCTGCAGTGTCCGGGCTTGGGGGGGTTAAAACTATCTGGATAACCCAAAACCCGTCGATTGTCACCACATTTTCGCTCTCTGGAAGGGTTTTGGTAAGGGGTGGGCACCTCAAGGGAAATAATTTTAGTGATCAGGGGTCTGCAGTAAACCAGTGCACTTCTTTAATGAAAACCCAAGACAAAAAAAAAAAAGCAAAAAAATTGGACGGCCCTTTTCCCATCTTCTCCCTGGTAGACAAAGTCTGTACTGAGGAAAGGCCTGGGCTTGTTGTCCCTTTCTCTCTCAAAAGGCTAGTATGCTGTATAAGGCACTGATGTCTCAGGGTCTGTGGCTCATTTCTGGCTGGCTTCCGGGCAAAGGGGTGGTGACCAAGCTCAATCTTCAAAACCCCTTTCTAAAACATGCAGCCTGGCTGAGTCTGTTCTGCTAACCACTGTTTTTCTACCACTAAGGACTCTGAGTACTAGCTTTTTATACAGCTTTAGATAATCTAGAATCTTCTATTGGGAGGGGTGGAGTGGAGAAACTCAACCCTTACAACCGCATTTTTACAATTTCAGTCTCTCATACATTTGTATATAGCTTCCATTCTGCACTGGAAAGATAGCATCTTTTTCCCCCAAGGTCCAAGGAAATCTAGATTTTTCCTACAAAACTCCACTGTGCATCTTCTAGCAAAGAGGAAAGTTTTTTCCAAAATTTTCATAATGGGACAATTAAATTTTTTTTGAGTTAAGTTTAATTTTTAAACCCCTTCCCACAGTGCAGAGAAATTCACTTAACAAACATATTAAGATAAATATTTTAAGCTTGGTTTAACAATATAAAGCAGTACAGCAGTACAAAGTCCCATTGTTATAAGCACTACACATCCCCTACATCTAGAGGAAAGAAGGTTTGTAGATAAACACAGAAAGTGCTTCTTTACTGTAAGAGCAGTGAAACTGGGGGAACTTTTGCCGGGAATTTTGTCATGAAAATTCACTAACAGAGATCAAAAAGGGTTGATGCTTTTCTGAGTAATAATAAACAATTCTAGTAACCGGGATTCGGGAAAAAGGGGTCGGGATATTTTTTCTGATGTAATAATACAACGATTTATAGTGCCGGGTTTTCGGAGAAGGGCTGGATACATTTCTAGATGTAATAAAATAACAAGTTATAGGCCCAAATTTTCTGGAGGGGGGTCGGGATAATTTCTAATGTAATAAATATAAAAGTTATAGTGCCCCGGGATTCTGGAGAAGGGTCGGGATACTTTTTCTAGATGTAATAATATAACAAGTTAAGTGACCGGATTCGAAGGGGTCTGAATAAAATTCAATGTAAAAAAAAACAAGTTAAAAGAGACCAGGTTTTGGGAGAAGGCTCTGGATGCATTTTAGATTAATAAATAACAAGTTATAGTGACGGGTTTTCGAAAGGGTCTGGTACATTGTAGATGTAAAAATAAACAGGTTATATGCCCCAGGATTTGGAGAGGGTCGGGTACATTTCAGTGAAAAAATAAACAAGTTAAGGACTGGGATTCTGGAGAAAGGGTCTGGATGATTTCAGATGAAATAATTAACGGGTTAAGTGACCGGGATTCTGAGAAGGGGTCTGGATGCTTTTCTAATGAAAATGATATACAATTTATAGTGACCAGGATTCGGGAAAGGGGTTTGGGATACATTTCTAGATGTAATAATATAACAATTTTATAGTGACCGGATTCTGGGGAAGGGTCGGGATACTTTTTCTAGATGAATAAAAAGAACAATTAAGTGCCAGGATTCTGGAGAAGATCGGATACATTCTAATGTAATAATAAAACAAGTAAGTGACCAGGATTCTGGAAAGGGGCTGGGATACATTTTAGATGAAAATATAACAAGTTTTTGTGCCAGGATTCTGGAAAAGGGGTCTGGATCATTTCTAGATGAAAAAAAATAACAAATTAGTGCCCGGGTTTCTGGGAAGGTCGGAACATTTCTGATGTAATAATATAACAATTATAGTGACCGGGATTCTGGAGGGGTCGGGATACTTTCTAGATGTAATAATATAAAATTACAGTGCCCAGGATTCTGGAAAGGGTCGGGAAATTTCTAGATGAAATAATAAACAATTTATATGACCGGGATTCGGGGGAAAGGGGGACTGGACATTTCTAGATGAATAATAAAGAAAAATTATGTGACCGGGTTTTCTGGAAAAAGAGTCGGGTCATTTAGATGTAAAAATATAACAATTTATAGTGACCGGTTTCTGGAGAAGGGTCTGGATACTTCTGATGAAATAATATAACAATTATAGTGCCCGGGTTTCTGAAAGGGTCTGGAACATTTCTAGATGTAATAATAAACAATTATAGGACCAGTTTTGGAAAAGGGGTCGGATAATTTCTAGATGTAAATAATATAACAAGATATAGTACCGGATCGGAAAAGGGGTCGGGATAATTTTTGATTAATAATAAAAAACGTTATAGTGCCCGGGATTCTGGAAAAGGGTCTGGAAACATTTTAGATGTAAAAAAATAACAAGTTAAGTGACCAGGATTCGGGGAAAAGGGGTCTGTTACTTTTTCTGGATGTAAAAAAAAACAAGTTATAGTGACCGGGATTCTGGAGAAGGGTCGTTGATCCAAGGATTTATTCTGGTTGCCAGATTGGAGTCGTGAATTTATCCCCTAAAATGAGGAAATATTTATTTTACCTTGTCGGGTTTTGCCTCTCTAGTTTTTGCCTTCCTTTGGATGAACATTGTAGGACAACTGACTGAACTGGATGGAAGTCTGCCTTTTTTTGACATTACAAACAATGTAATATGGAGCTACTGAACTTATAAGTTGAAGGAACTCATGACATTACTTTTATGGAAACATTCAGTAAAGAACACGTTTCATACTTGGGCATGAAACGTGTCATCAAGTTACCCTACTGTATGTTAGAAAAGAAAATGTGTCGAATTACCCATAGTGACCATGGCACTAGATATAACATAGATACATACCTTAAAATTACATTCGTAGATGAACCTAACCTCATATTGTAATTCGTCAATCATGGTTTCCAAACTGGATTTTTTACGTCTTCCTATATTTGCTGCTGAATGACTGTTTAAAAACACCATCAATAACTGTAAACAGGTTTGGTCCTGAAAAAAGAAGGGGAACATCTAAGTTTTAGAAACAAAAGAGCTCGGCGGCAAAATTTAGCACCGGAAGTTGGTGCTTATTGTTTGACTTAGGCTACATTTCCCAAGGCATTATGGGAAAGGAGCTGAGAAGCTCAAGGCTACATTTACATCTGAATGAGGTTGGTAGGAAGCCATACACATGATGGTTAAAGGGAATGTGTCCTCAAACAGGACTTATTGTTTAACTCACGTTTTTATGTTAAACACATTTTTTAAGAATTTTTTATTTTTTTTATTTTCCATATCACTTTCAATATTTTTTAATAATTCTTAATCCCGCAGTTTTCATTTGGCCCCTAAAATCTAAATAATAGTCTGACACTTTCCTGTTCTGTAAGAAAAAATTTTCAGTTCGCTCATGACACACAAAGAGGGTCAAAATGAAGAGACACCAGTGTGAGTAATAACACAGGTCCACCATTCACAAAAGGAGATGTCACAGTTCACTTATTTTCCCCCCTACCCCCCCTTCCCCTGACTTCCCCCAGGTCACAAGCATGCCTAAAAATTCTCCCCTTAGAAATCAAAGGGGCAGTCAGTCTTTTAAATCTCCTATGAAATGAACTACTGTAAACATCTCTCTGATTTCTGTTAAAGCTTTCAAACAAGGCCTAATGAAAACGCAAGATTAAAATCATTAAAAATATTTAAAGTGATATGAAAAATAAAAAAAAAAAAACAAAACCAAAAATTTCCAAAAAATGTGTTTTTAAAATAAAAACGGACTTTAAAAAATGACTCATTTTTTGATGACACATTCCCTTTAAACCCCATTCACATTCAACGGATTTCCAGTTACAGAAATTTTTGCAACAACTCTGCTGCTTATGGATACACCATGACTTGTCCTTCTTTTTGGACCCAGTTCTGACTACAGCACAAAAAACTGCATCAAAAAACTGCCACAAAAAAGCATGTGTGAATCCAATCTTACTGGATTCATGCTATCTGAGGGCCTCATGTATGAAAACTGTTTAGGTCAAAGACTTTGTTGCCCATGGCCCTTTGTGTTTGGTATTTGCACCGTTAAAGATCCTGGAGCACACACTAAATAATTACATAAGTCCCCATGCATGTATTCTGTGACAATTTGTCACAAAAAAAACTTGTGTAAATGTTTTTTTACCATATATTCCATGTGCTTTAGACACTTCGGTCACATTCTATGACTTGTTAGGAGGCGTGGCATAGCAGTAAAGCGGGGTCGTGGCTTGCAGCGCAACATTGTACGACAAACATTGCACCAAAACAGTGGCGCAATATTTGGCATAAACGGAGCCGAGTCATAGATGATTTATTGAGTATGAGTATTAGACAGTTTTAGCAACATAGTAAAAAAATGTTCCAGTAATTTTTAATGTGATAGAGAAGAGAAGCTGAGCTCTGTGATATATAGGGATATATGATAGAGGGGGAAATAGAAAGTCGTGATATTTGGGGTTTTATGAAGAGGGCTGAGCTCTGTGATATTAGGGTTATATGAAGAGGGGGGAAAGTGAGCTCTGTGATATATAGGGATATATGATGAGGGGAAGGAGCAGAGCTCTTGATTAAGGGTTTATATAGAGGAGTGGCCTGTGATATAAGGGTTTTTTTGATAGAGGGAAGGAGCTGGGCTCTGTGATATATGGGTTTATGATAGAGGAAGAAGTGAGCTCTGTGATTAAAAAGGTTAATGAAGAGGAGAGGAGTGACTCTGTGATAAAAAGGGGTTTATATGAAAAAGGGAGAGGGCTGACTCTGGGAATTATAGGGTTTAATGAAAGGAGAGAAGCGAGCTCTTATATATGGGTTAAATGATGGAGGGAGAGAACGAGCTCTGTAAATATAGGGGTTTTATGATAGAGGGGAGGGGCGAGCCTGGGATAAATTTTGGGGTTATATGAGGAGGGGGAACGAGGGGCTGATATATAGGGTTATAAAAAGAGGGGGGAATAGGGA